>KL660496.1:206-77323 GCA_000732775.1 Stachybotrys chlorohalonatus IBT 40285 | reverse complement strand
TTCCCTTTCCCGCTCCTCCCAGGATACGAGGCTACAGCGCGCGCGCGCGTGTGTGTGCGTGCATGTGCTGCGAACGCAAGCCAACAGCACGCTGGAACAGGGGTGTTGGGGGTGATGGCCAGCGTCGCCCACGTGCGGGGGGCCGGGGGGACGTGATATGTACAGCGGCGCATCTGCTCTGGCGACTGGAATGGATGGAGGATGGGATCCGTGTCATGGGCCGCGAGCAGCAAACCACATGGAATGAGCAGCAAGGAAACGTTCCATTGCGGCGTCCTTTTGCTTCTGTCGCACTGCGTAACGCGTGCGTGGGTGGTGGGCGGTTACGTCGAGCCAGGGGTTCTTGTTCGCGAGGCTGGACGTGATCGGTCTAGTTCGGGCTAGGTGTGCATGGTAGCAACAGCTCTGCAAGGCAGATCCCCGCCGAGCGATGTCCAGGGGTCCCCCCTATCCCTTCCCCCGCGCGTCGATCTGGCGATACCTGCGCCGCCGACCAAGATGCGCAGGCGCACCAGGTACCCAGTGTCCACCCGGTGTCCCACCCCGGATCGCTGGCCCCTCGAACCGTCGCAATCCCTCCCTGCCTTCCCGTCCAGCGATCCACCGCCTGGCGTTAGACATTCCCCCCCCCCCGCCCAAAACAGGGGAGGGGGGTGTGTCCATTTCCACGCTTTTACCTCTTTCGTTGGCTGCAGGAGCCAAGCCAAGACAACGCCAATCGCGCCCCGGTCGATGTTAATTCTGACGTTCTCCGGTTCCCGCAGCGCTCGCTGTGCCCCAAGGGAGGGGGAGGGAGGCTTTTTGATATCGCGCGCGCGGCACGCCCCTCCATCACGAGAGACGACGACGTAGATTTGGGTGTTGGGGCTCTAGTATCGTATGTAGAACCAACAAGGGGGGCACGGCGTCGTCTGCCAGTGCGAGGGTCGTCGGCTCTCTGCCAACGTCGGAAAAAGCCGCCTGGTCGCGCCCTCGTTGCTTAATCTAGCGCTGCTTTTCCTGTCCCCATGTATGCCCGCCCTGTGCCTCGTCCGTCCAGCGTGGCCCCCCCGGCGTCTACGTAACACCGCCCGATTTCGCGATGCAGCCCGTCGCCCACGCATCGCAGCCGCTGTGCGCCTTGATCTCACATGGAGGAAACGTCCTGTGGTACGGCCCTGTGCCCTCTTCTGGTCCCTCGTGCAGAGGCCTGTTGGCCCAGGTCGCCGCGCTATCGTCCCGCTTCCCGTGGGGGAAGTCGTGCCACTTCTGTCTTTTGCCCAACGCTGGCAGCCGTTGATTTCAGACACATCGTGGGGATGCGGTTGGTGTTGGCTTTTCGTCGCATCTCTGCCGTGGTGGATGGCCGTCCGGACTCGTGCGTGATTGTCTGGCGTCTTGCGTCTGGTGTTTTACGAGCTTCGCTTCTCCTTAATCAATGCATTGCTCTGGTGGCTTTAGACCTAAGTTACCTGCTGCAAATGGCCTCCGAAATCGGGATTCTCTGACCTCAGGCAGTTACAGCCGGTCGTTGTCGACCAGTTCGATAATGAAAAATCAGAAATGCATACACGTTAAAGACCAAGGTTTGCAACGAAAATTATTTTGTATAGCTAAGCCTTGCCTGACCTAGTGTTCGTCAATTCATCTACCCATGTCCGTCGTCATGCTCAATAGAACCAGTCTTGAGAACGGGAAACAGCCGATGCGTTTCGAAATACAGGCTTTGAAAGCTCGCTGACCGTTGTGTTTGAGCTCTCAATTTGGCTTTTGCACCGCAGCAGCACTCGGTGCCAGAGCGCCTACCAATAGATATTGAACCCCATGCTTGGGTCATACTCCTCCAATTCAACGACCTGTTCTATATTAATGTTAGAGTAGCTTTTAAAAACATTGTTGCAGAGTCTTACCATCAGCAGGGTCCACAGCCTGAGGAACGATACCAGCGATGAGGTCGAGATCAAAGGGATTGTCGATGTCATAAGTCTCGCCGTCTGGAATGTTGTGGTAGTTTACACTCTGAACTTCTTGAAAAAGATCAACTTGCATCGAGCTGTAATCGTAGTACAACTCGGGATTCGGATACTGAGGCTGCATACTTGCGTCACTAAGATCGGCGACATTGGGCACATAGTAAGTACGTGCACCCACAGCAGCGAATGAAGACTGGTCAAAGTCCGAGCCCAGGAGCTGCCGCGCAGCCTCCTCGTTGTTGGAGACGACGAGCTCGAGGAACTTGATCTTCGAGCGAGTTGGTGGCACTGCCCCATAGTGTTCACCTTGGGTGGTTGCCATCATGCCATTATTGTTGGTGCTCAATTTAGCAACAAGTTCTGGTCCTTCCTTTGGCAGAAACCCATTGACAACAAGAGACGAAAGAAGAGACAGCTCAGTATCAGGGAAGTTGCCATTGTTGATGTTGGTCTCCGAGATGGTGATGTTGGCCTCGTTCTGAACCAGTGTCTGGGTGCCAGTATGATCAACTTGAATGGACCATCCCAGTGCTGCAAGGTATTGACTCGGCTCGACGATCTTCATCTGCGGGCAGCAGACATCCAGGTATCTGGAAAGCGAGATCTTCTCTTTGGTTGCTTCGTCGCGTACGAAAGAGTAGACCTTCGCGATGAGGGCCCACTTGTTTCTAACAGGGTCTTTGTTCCAAAGTGTTGTCAAGAAGCCTGATACAATCTTCTGCTGAAGATCGGGAAAGAGTTTCAAGTAGCAACCTGAAAAGCGTGAGATAGAATATCAGACGATGGGGGGGTTGAGAGTAGAACACGTACTGCGAAATGCCATGAAGCCATTCAAGGGACGTTTAGCCTTATCAGACCGCTGGACGAGATCCAACGCAGGAGCGGCTGCCGAATCCATGGCATCACCAGGTGGATACTGCTCAGCCATGTCTTGGAAGTTTCTCATGAGTTGAGCCAGTGTCTCGTCGCTGAGAAACCGCAAGATGTCGCCTGGACTCAGGCCAGACAGCGCCTGGGTAATACTGGCTCTGGCATCCATCTTCGAGACACTGGTGAGTCGTACTTGCAGAGACGTAAGATGCAGTGTTAAGTTGAAGGAACCCTTGTCCACCTAGAATTATAAAGCGAGAAGGAGGATGCAGAAGAGAAGCTCTGCGTTATGTACCGGGAGCAGAGTAACATTAGGGCAAGGAGTGTTTTGAGGTGGGCGGCGTGAAAAACAAGGGTGGGGCCAGTGGTAGTGGAGGTGGGGTGAGGCTTGAACACAGTGGGGTGAACGTAACGTCAGTAGTTCGGAAAACTAAAATGATTTGCAAGATGCGTGCAAATTACTTGGTCAAATGCGCGTTAGGACAGTAAGCCCGAAGGTTCATGTTCAAAATTTGACGTAGAACAAACCTCCAGATTATCTTCGAGATGCTGCGACTGGTCCGTGTCATATAGGTAAGCCAATAATACGATCCTTCTTGAAAGATTTGGCTCAGAGCACTTGTGCGGAAGCATGCATGTAGCTTTTAGTGTCCTTGTTATAACTCTGCCAAGCGAAGAATGCGCACTTTTTAATATGAGACTATGCATTGGACAATTAACCAGAGCTGTGAGCTCATCAATATGTGATTACTACTTGTCTTTACTCCAACTATTACCGGTGGAACCATCGTTTTGCCAACGCCTACAAAACCAGACCACGCTTAAAATGTAAAGCAAACCCATCGTCATCGAGATCTTCAAACTCCTCCTCATCATTGATCTCTCTCATACTGGTAGATAGAAATGCAAATATCAAATGACCGCTTTGATCTGTCATAGGTTTCCGAAGCTACATATCTCAATCATTAGAACACGCTGAAGTTTCTTGAAGGCAGCATCGCTTACCATTGAGGGACACCCCAAGTAATCATGGTCGAAGATGTGGAAAACGTCAGCATTCTGTGATTGTCTGTGTATTAACAATCGAAAACGCCTAGATTGGTGTAGGAATGGAGTTACCGTTTCGTCTAAATTTTCGTCGGGATACTCATGTCCTGTAGCGGCGGCAATTGTAGCGTACTGTCTGTCCTCGGCATCATCATCCAGAGCAAGCCCTCGTTGAGTGTGGCGCTAGTTTCACGTGTCAGTCAAGAAACAAGTATCTACTGCTTCAAATTTGGACGTACCTCGTCAAATTTGACTTCCAACGCATCATAGTATGTCTCATAAGGGGCTAGAATTTCCAGCGCCACGCTGTTGAGATGAAATTCCAAGAAGAGTTCCTCGCTGCTTGTTGATGCCGTGGAAAAGATTGGCTGTAAGTGATTACGCATGAATTTATTCCACGCAGATCCGGGAACTTTTCGGCAAGGATGCCATTCTGGCATGTCTACCCATCCTTGACTGGGAGTGTTGATTAATAGTCCACGGCCGTTAGACTGCAATTTGATCTCATCAGGGGATGCACCGAAAAGCGGTAATGGGATACAGTCAGTTTTAGGCTCAAGCTTCCAGACGAATCTAAGGAAATGTTTCAGTGCATCCTGACAGTTTTTTGGCCTTGTTTCGTTGTCCCCCTTTGTCGAAGGGAGCTGCTTATGAAGAATCAAGTGTGCTGCGAAGAGTACCGTAACAACAACGTTAGATATCAAAGTTGCCCTGCGGAGAACTGGATGATGTGGTGGCATCCAGGGCTCCGATGTCAGCAGTGCTGCAACAAGTCCCATTATGTTGGGCGGCGCATTGACTTCTTCGTCGCTGTCTGAAGAGGTGTCGCTGTCATCATCGACTTCATTCTCGTCGCTCTCGTTGTCGTCGTATCCTTCGTTCTCCCTACAACTGATACTTCCAGGAATGAGGGAGAATGTGGACATGTACCAGTCGATGATTGCGTCTTCGACAACCTGTGCAGGGTCGCGATCCATGGAAGTGCTCATTCTTGAAAGACCGATAAGAAGCTCGTTGGAGACTCTCTTGGTACTGGTGATGATTCTGATAGTCGCGAGACTCTCTTTCACGACATCTAGAGGTCATTGTATCAGTTCCTGCGGCTTTGATTTTGGTAATTTAGTCCATACCATCAATGTCTGGCGCTTCTTTCGAATGGCATGTTTGATCTTCGAGGCATAATTTCAAAGCCTTCAAGCGCAAATCATCGATCGACTCTACTGCAATCGCACCATGCAGTGCCGGTTCATGGAGATAGTCAAGATTTCGAATACTCTCCATAATGAGCATAGGTGGACTCAAGTCGCGACAAAGAAACGCGTGTGAAGGTATTCAGATCGAAAATTTCGGAACTGGAAAGAAATCTCCAAAGTTGAAAAGATACGAGATTGGGGGGAGAATTGGTGTTTAGCAACAAAATGTGAACGGCTGGCTACCAGGTGCTTGCTGAACAGCGTACCTTGCTATTGTAGCCGATAGTACAATACTATGCATCAATGTTCAAGGCCTGCGGGCCAAATTTTTCCACCTGCAATCCCACTAATTCCTGCTGTGAGTCATTGCTTAAAGTAGGTTGATTACCTACCTTAGTCCTTGGCTCAAGTTTGATCAATTCGAAGGGACTCCGCCATTTCCTCTCGCCATCATTGCCCACACCTCTAACCCAACGCTGGATCCGCAAGATGCGTCCGAACGTTATGACAGCAGCTATGTGGAGAGACAAGGCCCCTGATGTCCCCGTGTCTTTCGCGGTCAGCAAGGGCGAAAACGATCTCATCGTCCTCGTTCCCCACGACTGCGATCTCGGTCTCGTGGCGAGAATCGCGAAGAGATTCAGGTATGACAAAATAAAAATGTTGCCATAAAAACAATTTCGCACAACGCCTAACAGTTTCAGCGAACGGATCGAGCAGCCAGTGTCCGTCTTTCATGATACTTTCAGAGAGAAATTCCGCCTCCACCCTTTCCCTCCCGGCACAGAAAAGTTACTGGATATCACCTCACTCGGAATCTTCTGTTTTTCGATAGGTAAGCGACATATTTTGGCGTGAACGAACGGTAAGCTGACTTGATCGTCCAGATGGGACATCGACTAGCACCGTGGATCACATTCCTCGTCCTCGCAATAGTTGGATTCTTTTCCGACAAGAGAAGTCGAAAGCTCTGAAGGCAGAACATCAAGGTATCACAGCATCCGAGCTTTGTGAGTGTGGCCGTTGTATTAGAATGATATTCGATCAATGGCTGATCTGTCTTAGCCTCTATCTGCTCC
This sequence comes from Stachybotrys chlorohalonatus IBT 40285, assembly GCA_000732775.1. Classification (NCBI taxonomy): domain Eukaryota; kingdom Fungi; phylum Ascomycota; class Sordariomycetes; order Hypocreales; family Stachybotryaceae; genus Stachybotrys; species Stachybotrys chlorohalonatus. The sequence continues at coordinate 71,182 of KL660496.1, read as the reverse complement.
GAGATGTGGAAAGCACTGACCCACGATGAGAAAGCCGAGTGGCAGGCCAAGGCTCAGGAAGAAGAACGCCTGCACAAAGAAAGGTATCCGGATTATCGATATGTGACAAGGAAGTAAATGCAAGTCTACTGATGGGATGTGAGTCATTGTACCCAGGCAATTTTAGGAGAGTGCTTCGCATAACTAACTTGTTGTGAAAGGCACTTTTCGCGTTTCGAATTCCCTTACGAATGGTTGAATGATACCCAGGACTGATGATCGCTTCAGAACTTCAAAGGCTCTGGTACCACGTTGCAAAGAATGGTTACGATATGGCTTTGGCAATCGGGAGGAGGAAAATGGTTCGTTAATGAATCAGCTTAGAATCTGCACTTCGGTGCAAGGACGACACGACCAGTCCCAATAAACACTCGGTTGCAATACTCTTGTCGCGGTTCATGACGTTTGTGCATGTGGCCGACTTGGAAGCACCTGCCCCGAGGTACTACTTGCTGTCAACATCACAGCCTACCGTGTGGGAAATACATTGGTGGTGTAGCCAATATGCTGGGCGGCTGCCATATAGAGATGGCTTATGGCTCGGCTTGGGTAGAGACTGAAAGATGCACAGTACGATTGTGCTTGGAACAGTGTTACTACTAAATCATCCGGAATCTACAGACGACTGCCGCCATTCAGGCCGACTGTGAACCAGGCCAGTCACTGCTCCAGATGAAAGTCCCACACCTCCACTCCGAGTTCTTCTCTTTTTCGCCGGACGGACCAAGCGGACGTGGGCAAATGTAAAAGGCGCGCCCTAGCGAAGCGTTAGTCCTCTCCTCGGCATTGCCATAGGTCGCGACCTGGCCTCAAAGGCTCGGACGAGGTGCGCGCGGTCACAAAGAACTTACCACAATTGGGACCAGGCTTTTTGGTCACCAGGCTGATGCATGGCTCTTGGTGCTCACAGCGTGGCGCCATTCGCTTGCCAAGCAACTTTGACCAGCCCTCCTTCGATTCGATGGCATCTATAAACTTGACCGGCGATTGACTGGCAGTCGGCGTTGTTTGTGATCCTAGCGGCGTGTCCGCTCGCGCTCTTGCAATCGAGGAGGGGGAGGCCGTGGATGTCGTTTCCGCTTCCTTTGGTGAAAAGTCATCCGAGGCAGCCTTTGTTACAGCCGTGGACGTGGGCTTGAAGAACCCCTTCAATGTCATTTGGCCAGAGGCCACCTTAGTCTTGGTGCTGCCGTTGATGATGGTGGAGTTGGTTTTGCCTCGCTTTTGTGAGCGAACTGATGCACCGGCCGGCTCTGGAGGTCGCTTCGTTGCGGAGGTCTTCTCTTTCAGCGCAGACGTTGCAGGCTCGGGGCCCGCGTCGTGGCTAGACTGTGTTGCTGGTGTCCCGCTCAGTAAGTGCGGTGGGACTGTTGGAAGATCGTCAGGCTGTGTTGCAAGTATGACGTCGGATTGTTCGATGTCTGGCTGAGACACCACCTGCGGTGTTGGTGGTTGTTGCGTTACAGATCCGTCACCAGGCTTCTTTGCGAACATGTCACGGATGCTCCGACGTCGGTCAAACTGCGGTATCAACTTTGCAGACATTGCAAGATGATCTCCTCTTTCCCACTCGCGAATGCGTCGACCGCCTATGAACATTCCTGGCGGGTTCACCAGGTCGAGGAGGGGGGTCTTCGTGCCGTTCACTTCAACCGTCTCTGCAAACGTCACGAAGACTGGGCAGTGATCCGATCCCATGAGCCCTTCTTGGATATCAGCGCTGGTACACCACGGCTTCAGCCCATTGCTGCAAAGAATGTAGTCGATGCGGCTGCCGTTGTTCGCTGGTCTCGTATTTCGTTTCGTATCCCAGCACGTATTCATGCCTTGTCTGTCAGGGTGAAAGCAGCGACAAAGATCCCAGAGAACCGGTTCGTCTCGACCCTCGTCACGGGGACCGTTCACCTGGCCTTCAAAGACGAGTTGGTTGAATAGCCGACGAGCCGGCGCCGCCATCCAGTCTTCCAAGCTCATACCTTCTTTTCGTAGGCTCTCTAGAACGTTGGAAGAGTCCATTTCAGATCGACTGACGTTCAAGTCTCCGGTGAGTATGACCTGCTTTCCTTCTGCGATGAGATTTCTGATGCGTACGTCGAGAGCATCGAGGAAACCTAGGCGAAAGCTGTTGCGCGACTCATCTCTATTCGCCGGACTGTAAACTCCCAGAAGAACGAAAGCTGGAAACTCGAGGATCACGCAGCGGCCTTCCGAGTCAAGCGTGAGCTCGTCAATCTCACTAGCCAGCTGGCCTGGCCTCGGGTAGCCTCCGATGCGTTGATCTTCTGGCAGGTCTCGATACCGTACTGAGGTCTTTGGGGCCGTGAGAATACCGGTAACTCCTTCTTCGGCTCGTATTGGGGCGCAGGTAGCATTGCGAGTGTATATGGCGACGCCAGAATAGCCTACCAGGAGTGTTAATGGCGATGCCTCAATGACGTTGGGGTCGTACCTTTCTTGTGTCTTGGCAGACTGAAGAACACGTCCCATCCAGGAACCAGGACCATGTCATCTTGCAGGTCTTTGCGCTGTATCTTCGTCTCTTGCATTACGACTATGTCCGCCTCCAATATGTCGAACATGGCCTGAGTGAACCACACTTAGCTCCGGAATACTCTGGCCGCGGTAGGCTTACCTGAAAGGTGCGCTGTTCTCGCCATGGTTGGTAGCCGAACGGATTTCTAGATGAGTATAAGCCCACGTGCTGGTTCATAGGGGAGGACAGTTGAGCACCAACCTGATGCCGTTCACTAGTGACGCATTAGCCAAGAACACCAGTAAATAAGTCGGAGCTTCTCACCATTCCATGTCGTTATTCGGAATGCCATTTCGAGACGAAGTGACCGAGTACAGCGAGCCCGAATGCCTCTCTTGCTGCAGTTGATGTGCTGAATGTGCCATTGGCATCGGACTTGCCGAATAAGAATGAGGCCAAGCTCATGAAGATCAATCCAGAACGAGGGGACTGCGAAAAACGGATGAGGGTGCGCGATATCTCTTGGATACGTGGACGGCCAGTTAGAAGACCATACTCTTACACCGCGTCTCTTCTAGCTCACCGTTCTCTGCTCACCGTGGCACTGGCACAACGTCATGACGGCGCAGCGCGCTGCGGAAGCGCGGACCAGCCACGAGATCACGTGATGCGCTACGAAGCGGACGAGTCACCTGGTATCTACTATCACAAGTCATGATGTTAGAACAGCTTGTTGGTTGAAAAGCGATAGCGGTGTTGGATCTGCAACCCAATTTTGGAAACATAAGTCTATTTGTTTTTGTGGAATAATTGTATCGTGTCCCCCCAGCCAAACATGAGCCAAACTCACCAAGAACCAAGCTCATTCGTACAATCGTACCATGACAGCGCCAGAGCCAGCAGGCATTCTGCTCCAGGGTAATTGCGGGCCTGAAATACCAGGCAGCAAGGCCCATTTGCTACAAGCTCCATCCAAAATGACCTGACCTCATTCCACACATCACCATATGACCGAATACCGAACCGCATGACCGCCATGTTCGCTTCACGACAGCTTGTCCGCAACGCCCCTCGCGCCGCCGCGCGCCTCCGTGCGCCGGTCCAGCGCCGCTTCGCCAGCACCACCGAGAACGAGTTCATCAAGGAGCGCCAGCACATCAAGGAGCACGCCAAGGGCACCACTGGTCAGTGGACAAAAGTTACTCATTCGGCACGGCCACGACTCGCTAACCCTTGGTAGACCTGTGGTGGAAGATCTCCATCTAGTACGCTTCGCCCAATACAATTGCCTAGACCCAATGGCAGATATTTATTCCTCCGACGATACGCGCGGTTGAGCGACTTGGCAGGCCCATGGTAGCTAACCCTTGTGTGTGCAGCGGCGTTATCCCGTCTCTCGTCCTGGCTGGCGGCAACGCCTACTACCTCTGGAACGAGCATTGGGATCACTGGAACCATATGCCTCCTCTGGAGGAGCGCACCGAGTATGCCTACCAGAACATCCGCACCAAGAACTACCCGTGGGGCAACGGTGACCAGGTCAGTTTTCCCGACATTCCATGGCCTGTCTTTTTGGCTTGTGTACTAACTGAAAAATTAGACTCTGTTGTAAGTTTTGCATAATCTTCCTCGTCATCTGTGTGCCATCGGTATCATGCATGGACTAATTGATATGAACAGCTGGAACACCGATGTGAACTACCACAACAAGGACAAGGTTGCCTGAGTCTCTTCACCGATTCACGGCATCCGAAGGACGGGCACCGCATTGTTAGACTATTCCACGAGGGATCACAAATGTACATGCTTCCTAGACTCGAACTAAGTTTCTCTTTTGTGCTTCCAAGAGCTCTTGGTTCTACGCAAGCTCAAGACTTGCGTATTATCTGCAAGACACATCGGCTATTCCCTCCTTTTGTGCACGTATGATGATATATTTCTGATGGTCATGTACGGTGGGCGGCCTCGGTGCATGACCCAAAGCAACTCCACTGCCTACCATCTATCCACGATATAAATGATTTAAAATCGAACCCTGCACTGCGCCATAGTCCCACCGTGTATAAAACGCAGAAGGATAAAAGGCAATCAGCAACCATTGTAGTTCGCATCGTAGTCATCAAGTAGTTGCTCAGGCAGCTGCACTCTGTCAGTGCAGGTAGGTGCCGTTCGTGCTACCGAGGAAACGCCGACCATGCCTGGACTTCGGGACTCTCCACACCACCGAATCACATGTTGTGATTTGGCACCCAAACTGCTTCGACGAGAACGTATACAATCTGTCGCCTGTCCTAGGTGATGAAAGGCAGCAACAACGTGAGCACCATGAGTAGTCATAGGTAACGCGTCTTCTCGTGCTCTCGTCGTCTCAACCCTTCCCCCAATGCATTGTCCATGATCACCCTACATATGCATTCACATGGCTCGCTACTTAACGCCTGCCAAGATCGGGCTTCTTGCTCTGATAGAGCTCTACACAGAGGAGGCCATTCCATCAGTTGCGGTCTTACCGGTCCTGTCTTTCATCACGTCACACCTGATAGACCATGACACGTCAAATTCGGCTACCGTCCAAGAGACGCGATGGAACAAGGCCGAGCACACTGTCGGCTTGGTCATCACCATCAAGGAGTTCGAGAAACTTCTCGGAAGCTATCCGTTTCTCATGGGCATGCCAGGACGGAAGCTGTGGGATCAATTTGTAGAGAAGCTTTGGGACATCAACTCCCTCGATGCCTTGCACGCGTTCTTCGAAAACCTGCAGTCCATGCTTCAAAAGACGAAAGATGAGCTTCGAAGACTCGGCGAACCGGATGACGCGGTACAGGAGGGCATCAAATTCTCCAAGACTTCACCGTTTGGTGCTTTTCTGCGCCGTGCCTACCTCGAGTACCAGCGCCTGCGCTTTCACGACTGTGCCGAACTATGGAAGCATTTTGTCAGATACAGACAGCCTACGTCTACCTATCTCAAGCGAAAAAATCCCAACTTTGAGCGGATGAGCTTCGACAGTGTACTGCTACTCGGTGAGCATGAGGACTGGGACCCGGCAAGCGTCGCGACCCTGGCCTCGGTCGCATATGGCGATATGCTCACTGGGGATCACAACGGCACTCTTCCCGTGAGCACAGACGATATCGAGTCTTTACTCGATTTTCAGATCGATCAGATGCAGAGTCAGTCATGACCCAGAGATATTTTTGAGACCGAAGCTGATTCTTGCGTAGAGTATGGCAATCGAGTTCCCGTGGAGATTCGGAACCAGTTCCACGACTTGCTTCATGATAGCTATGTCGTACCGAGTCTCACCCACTACTTGAAGTGAGTTGTTCGCCGATAACTCCGATTGCATATTCTGAGCTGACCGTGTGCAAAGCTTCCTGGATTCTTGGCGTGCTGGTGATTTGCCAACCGCGTTCGATCTACTCCACCGCTACTTCGACTACACCATGCAGAATCGTGACCGACAATTCTATCAGTATGCCCTGATGAATCTTGCCGTGCTACAAGCGGACTTTGGATGCCACAACGAGGCGCTTTCAGCCATGCTGGAGACCGTTGCTACCGCGCGAGAGAATGGCGATATGACGTGTCTCAACTTCGCCCTGAATTGGCTGTTTCATTTCGGTCGAGCACACCCCAGGCTTGTCCGTGATCTGGAATCGAACAACATGGTGGGTTCTGGTAAGGAAAGCCTGGCGTACCTTCGAGTCAAGGCCAAAGAAAGTGGCATGTGGACATTATGGAGCTCTGTGCTTCTGAGCGAAGCTAGAGTTGGGCTTGCAAACGGAGAGAGCGTAGCTGCTTCAGTCGGCTGCATGGCACGCAGTTCTCAGGTGATTCTCCAAAAAAACATGAAGAACATGTTTGGCTCTCAGCTTTCCCTGTCCGCTGCACTCTGGGACAGATTGGGGTTGACGATGCTGTCTAATATGACGTGCGAGCTCTTTCTCCTTTGCCACGCAGGCCACTCCATCTTCGACGATGAGCTCAAGATGAATTGTCGACTTGCCATGTCTCTTGCCTTTCGAGGGAATTACGACGAGGCGCTTCAAAAGCTAGAGACACTGGAGGCGAATTCTTTGCGCTCATGGAAGCCGAGCCAATACTGGCACAAGTATCGAGGCATGATCAAACTTAAGAGAGACCTACACCATAATAACTTGGATGGGGCGGAGCGTCTGTTATCCCAGCTTTTGCAATCGAAAGCGGATGACCTGGAACCTGACCTTGCGTTGATGCTCGACTCATTTGAGATTGAGTATCTAACGCGTCGCGGGGACCTTCAATCAGCTTTCGAAAAAATTGAGAATTTGTTATCAACGGTACGCGATGAGAAAAGAGACATTGCTCTCCGCGTCAAGTTACTTCTCTCCAAAGCAGCACTGCTAGATCATTGTGGACGGCCACAGCGAGGATTCAGTATCGCGATGCAAGCCGCACGGATTGCTTGGAGATCAAGATTGATGCCGTACCTCTGGCAAGCTGTCGGTGCAATCGCCAATATCTTGGTGTCTCTGGGTGAGTTCGAGGCTGCGGCGGAGATGCTGGTTGCTGTTCTTCCTCGGGCACTCGAATGCGAGGCGTCGGCGCTTCCCGCCCAGCTGTACTCGATTCTTGCCGACGCAAACATGGGACAAGCCGGAGCTGTGCAAGCGAAATCTAGCCGGCGCATGGAGTTTATGACCAAGGCATTGCATGCCGTGGAGCGGGCTTTTGACCACTACTCCACGCTCGAGGACGTGAATCGTCAGTGTGAGATGATGGCGAAGAAGGCCATGATCATGAAGCTATCTGGGGAAATGGTGCTCGCCGCCGACTACGCAGCGGCTTATGTGGCGCTACGAAAACGGGCTGAGCTGCTGAGTTCTGGAGGGCACGAGCCATGATTAACGATGATGATGGAGAGGTAATCGATGTACAACAACTCTCGAATATGGGGAATGTGTTCCGACGAGAAATGTATGTTAATTATACAAGCAAGGCCCGCATGGGATACAACCATAAAGTACAGGCCGCAGCTCGATTATAAGATGCGGGTATTTTGGCGTGCCTCTCTTCTGTGCCTTCTACCACTGGATACTCTGTCCCTTCTTATTCTTCAAGCCGCTTTCTCCATCTTTGAGGACAGCATCGCCCTCATTGATGTCGTTGGTTGCCCATACTCTTTCTATGCACAGCTCAAACGGTCCCTCTAGTCGGTCTGTCAAGCCAATGCCGACGGATTTCACCTTGTGCCGTAGAAGCTCTGTTTGGGGCTCAATGACAAAGCCATAATTTGTCCTCACAAAATCGTTCCATCTCACAAGTATCGTTTCCCACTGACCCGGTCGCTGCGCAAAGAGACGGTGCTGGTGTAGATCTGAAGGTTCGATACCTTCGGTTTGTACATTGATGAAGTACGATCGGCCGTCGGACTTGATGCGCAGGGCAAGGTAAACGTAGGGATCAATGTCCCAAATAGAGTCGCCGAAGATGGTCGGGGGTTGATCGGGCGTGCGGAAGCCAGCATAGCCGCTGCGCTTGACTTTGGGTAGGTTTTCGGGGAGTTTGGTCGAGATGCTTCCGTGGAAGCGGGCGTAGGATGTAGGTAGAGCGCTTTTGGAGGGAGGTGATGGAGTTGTTTGGGCGGCGGGAGAGATGAAATCAAAGTTGCTCTTTGAGGAGCCACCGATCAGGGTGTCGCCCATGACGATGCACTCGCGGACGGCATCTTGGCTGGTGAAGTCGTAGAGAGGGCGAGGTGTTGCGGCTCCCTTGATGGCTTCGAGGTTCCACGCTGCGGTAGGTTAGAATAGACGAAGCTGTTGGAGACTAGGTAGAGAGCAGTACCTATGCCGGAACGCCTCTTCAGCTCATCGACGCTTCGTGAAAAGAAGCTCTTGGCGAACAACGGCTGAGCTGCCCGCATCGTGGGAATCGAGGAGTCTGTGGGTGGTGGAGGCGGCGCGGTAGAGCCAATCGGCTCAGGCGAGAACTCAGCACATTCAGAGACAAGGCGAATGATGCCTGGTAGCAGGGGCAATGGTGCTTGAAGCGATATGTCGACTGAGAATTGATATGTTGGATCGTCTGCAATCGTCGGATACCTGGAGCGCGAAGTCCTCAACCCATATCGATTAGTACCGGGTAGGGTCCATTCTAGGTTTAGCGCCAGGTGCTCTGGGCGGAAATATTGCGGATCATCGCCTATGCCAAATTTCCATCTCGCATCGCATCGCCAGCACGAAAAGAAGGGTCCCAGCTCCGGCCTTGGCCAACTCGCCAGTCTGCTACGCTTCTACCACCCTTGGAAGCTGTTGATCACCATCGTCATGCCGCCCTCCTCGACGAGGCCGCTCTTGGCGTCCCGCTCCCTCTGGAGCCCTTCCCTTCTACGGCCGGACGCAGCGCGGACATGGTCGCTCCAGACCGTGCGATATGTCAGCCGGGAATCCATGCGGAACTCGATGAGGCGCGAGTCTCAGCAGGCAATGAAGCAGGGAGGCGGTGGTGTGAGCATTGGAGAAATGAGGAAGGAGTCTATAACCGAGTTCTACAAGAACTCCGGCGGCCCATTCTTCCCCTGTTGGTTCTACCGGAAACCTGCTGCTACGGATCCAAGACTAATTGGCGCACAGGCACGTTCGTATCTCTACCGTTGTCCCAAGTCAGCACGAGCCAGATCCCGGCATACTACTTTCAGCGCTGGAAGGCCTGGGCCGCCGACGTCCTGGCCGTTCTCTCATTTAAACTCAGATCGATGGAAGGCTGGACAACACGGCCACGGTTCAAGGTCCGACGCGGGAAGATCGTACCGACGGGCCAGGCGCTGCACCGAGAAGTCATGCAGGCGTTCGCGGCGGGTGACAAACCTACGATCCAGCGGCTGTGCGTAGCGGCCTACGCGAACAAGCTGATATCGACCATCGAGAAGCGAACCCCCCGCGAGCGTACGCGGTTCGAGTTCGTCAAGTACACCAGGCCGCTCTTCTACCCAAAGCTCATGACGTACCGCCTGACGGACATTGCCGACCTCGGGGAGCAGTCTCTGCTGGAGCAGGCCGTGGTGGGCATTTCGTCCACCCAGAAGGCCTGGAAGGAAGACCCTGCTTCTGGCCAGGTGATTGCGGGAACCCTCAGGATCCAGGATAAGATCGAGTACGTGGTGCTGACGAGATATACGAACGCTGAGACGTTTGAGAGTGGGGAGTGGCGGGTCTGGGGGACGACCTCGGGCACGACACTGGAGGGCTATCATGCCGAGGTGAAGTCGTTGGAGCAGGAGCAGGCTTCGCAGGCTGGCTGGGATAAAAAGGATGCTCCGACCAAGGGCAGGGCTTGATTGTATGCCGTTTGTATCAGTAAGATGGGTAGGCGGAAGTCGTGTCCAGGAGACATGGGGTTGTACAATAGGATCCCTTGAGTGTCGTATATAGACGACCTGTATGTACTATAGCTTGCATCATAGGGCGAAAAGGCATGTGAACAAGCACGGATTTTGGATCAAACTATATCTGCTACCTATTACACAACTATATCTCCCAAGCAGCAGGATATCTCTCAGTAATCACAAGCCTAAACAAATTTCCATGAGTGAGAGCCAAATAGTCTTCACGCTGACTAAATTTTGATCGAGTAGCCGCAGGAAACCCTTCTTTGGAATCATACCCTACAGGTTCTTCTACTAGAAGAACTTGCCAGAATCGCCAGTGGGAAAGGTCTGATGCTCTACCACAGTGCCAGGCGCATATCTGGCTTCGATCGGACGGTCCAAGGCATCGAATCTGTGGCCCCGAACCTTGGCCAGAATAAATTGGATGCTGAGTCTGAGACCCAGAGCCAAGAAAGCCCAGATGAAGCCACCGACGGGCGCAGCGACGAAAGCTCCAAAGACAGCCCAGTCCTCCGAGTACAGACCCTGACGCACGAGCAGAAGGTCGGCTCCCATCTGGGCATCACCGTAGTAGATGGTGCCAAAGATGAAGACGGTGAGAATGCCGCCCAGGCCGCCGACGACGACCTCAAAGCCGCGCCAGAAGTAGAAGTAGTGGGAGAGGCCGACGCAGAGGACGGGAACCGTGGCTGCCGACAGGAGATCGCTGATGAGGTAGATCTGCAGGATCGAGGGCGCTTCAAGGGCCAGCACCACGACGGGGATGATGATGAGTACAACGAGGCCACGGATGACCCAGATGTTGAGGCGGTTGCGGAAGAGATCGTTGGAGGCGGATGAGACCATGGCGGATTGGAGACTGTCGAAGGCCGCTGTGCTAAGCGTAACCACCATGACCAGGACGATACCAACAACCCAGCTGGGCAGAGATTCGAGCAAAAGGAAGAAGGCGATGGCGCCAGCCTGGGGAGGATCGCCGGGCCAAGCACCCGACCAAGCGGCAATGAGACCCGTGCTTCCCACGAGCGTAAGGATGCACAACAGGGCAACTGTAGCCATGGAAGTGCCAATCTTCAGATCCTTGTCCGTCTTGGAGGCAAAGGTTCGCAGCCAGAACTGGGAGAGGAAGAAGTCGTTGGTGAAGATGGCGACGGGAAGGATGTACATGACCTGCCAGCCCAGCAGGCTGGGCTCGGTGAGGCCCGAGGGCCCGACGAGGCTGGCGTCGATGTCGGTCTCGACGCCGATGGTGATGGCGGCGATGATGACAAGACCGAGGACCATAATGCCTTGGACGACGTCTGTGAGGAAGGAGATTTTGAAGCCGCCGACGGCTGGGTAGGTCAGCTTTGTTTAGAGTTGCTGGACTGCGGTCGGGACTTACACGTGTAGATGGTCGTAATGACGCACTGGACAATGATGACGGGAAGTCCATCCAGACCCGTCAGAGCAGTAACAACTTGCCCGATAGCAGACAGCTCGGACACCATGTACAGGAACAGCGTAACCAGCGTCATGACGCTCAGATACAGCATCGTGAGCGTGCCGTACCGCTGCTTGGTCCACTCGGTGAGGACGAAGCCCTCGGGGCACTTGCGCCGGATGACGGGGCCCAGGAAGCCGAAGATGAGCATGGGCAGGGCCGAGGAGAATGCGTAGATGAGCATGCCCTGGACGCCAGCGATGGTGGCGAGCTCCGGGTAGGAGAAGAGGATGCCGGAGCCGAGGGCTGTTCGAGTTAGTTTTGCAACGAGGGAGAGGGAGAGAGGGGGAAAAAGGAGGTTTGGAGCAGCGGCACTTTCCCACGCAAGCATTAACTTGATCGAGTAGTAACGGTACAATCTCAGCTTCGTGTCCACAGGCTTCAAAGAGCCTGCTTCCACTCGGCACCCGTAGTGAGCTGCATTCCCCGGCCCTCTGTAGACATGTCGTCTCTTCTCCCATCCCCTTCCCCTGATGGAAGCACGAAACGTTTTGAACAGGATCAGTAGCAACCAGCAGGCAAAGCGGACGGAAGGATAGAAATGGAGGAGAGACATGCCGTCCAGAGGGAGCAGGGAACAGAGATCTTTAGAGGTACGAACCTGTTTTGATGCCAACACTTACTCAACTCGCTTCAATGTCGTTGCTGCTGCCGCGCAGGGGATTGGGCAAAGCAACACCCGTGGGGGGGAGTTTGCTGCCGCTCCAGGGATATGTCGCCGAGGAAACCGATGCCGATGCTGTGCGGCCGCTCTACTTACCAGAGGCGATGAAGTTGAGGGCCAGAGGGAAAGCTGGCAGAGGGTCAGCAAGCCGCGGGCGCCATGAAGAGAATGAAGGTTTCCGCTGGAATTAACCCGTCCAAGCCAGTGCAACAACTGCTTGGCGACAACTCCGAGGCGAGGATGAGTGACTGACCCGTCTGAGTGCCATTGCTGTTGAGGAAGTCGTCCTTGGGCTGCTTCCTCATCCTCCAGGCAATGCCTGTACCGCAGAGCCTACGTTCAAACCCCACGGTCAGCGAACCAGCCCCAGATGGGAACAGACTTCAAAGGGCTTCCACGGACAGAAAGGAGCCATAGGTGAGGTAGATGATGGCATTCGAAGCCTCGAACGACGGCGGCGCCATGACGAGTGTTTGGACTGGTACGTCTGGCACAAAACACGCAGCTGTGCAACTCTGGCTTTGACCGAGAGATACGACCGGATGTCTGATCTCTTATCGATGGATATGATGGTTGATCGATGAAGGAACAGAAGTGTAGAAACCAAAAAAAATTGATGATGGTGGAAGGGCTCGCCACTTTTGTCCTCCCAGACTAGACGAGCCACTAATGACGGGCTGGGTTTTTTTCGATTAACAGGGGTCTAGAGGCATTTTTCGGTAGTGTAATTTGACGGCTCTGGCCCATCTCTTGTTTAGTCGTGGGAAAGATCTTTCCGTCAACTCATGTGATGTCGTGTATCTGCGTCTCTACTGCAGCAAGCCGGGGCTTGAACAGTAAATCGGATGTTTTATTTTATCTACTGTCTGCTTTGTCCATCGACATCACAACAAAGGCATTTTCTCTCTGCTGAAGCGTCAAGCAAACGATAGTCACATTGACATTTTGCTTCCTTATCAGCTTGGTGGAATTAAATCCTTTTTGTCAATTTTAAAGTCTCTAATCTACATGTTTTCAGGGAAATGTTTCTACATAGGTGTTATTGGCATCCAGCCATGTTGTTGGCATAGGAGAGCTATCCGTCCCTGTTCCTCTGAGCTCTCCTTGGTGAACACCTCTTTTGACGCCGATGGACTGCCTTCTCTGCACACGTTCTCTTTATACTTCCATCCTGTCGAAGAGGATATCCGATGAAGTGCGTTTGTGCCTGAGCCTGGCAGTCGCTGGCCAAGAAAACGCCCAGTACATGATGTGCTCTTCACGCATGTCGTGCGACGAGTCTGAAGAAGACCCGAATTCGTAAAAAGAAACAAAAAAGTAAAACAGTTGCAGTTGAGTGCTGATTGCAGAATAGCAAAACTTCAGCGCGGATTCCTCGAAGAAACACACTTCACCAGACCCGAGCCAATGATGACTGCGGTTGTTGCCCCAGTGCTCTCTTTACTGGCTCTTGGCCGACTCGGATTTCACTGATTCGTTCTGCTGCGCCTGCGCCTTGCCCTTGCTTTTGTCCGAGGCCTTGTCCGAGGCCTTGACCTCTTTCCCATTGGTTTGGGCATATCCGTTTTCCTTTTTTTCCGCGGGCATATTGGTAGGGGCCGGCATGAAGTAAGGAACGGCATACGGATCGTGGTATCCAGGTCCAAACATGGGTGGTACCATCATCGGGCTGTAATAGGCTCCAGGTGTGGCCTGCGGCGTCATGTAGGGAGGGTATTGCGGGGGGTATCCAAAAGGATTGTAGGGCCCGGCCCACGGCACCGCTATGCCGGGGGGTACCATCACAGGTGGAGGCGGCATGGGCGGCGCGAAATGGTTCCCGTTGGTGTTGAGACCGGACGCACGGTGGTCCATGGAGAAGGGACCGGACGATGGCGCCGAATGCGATGCCGACGACGAGCTAGAGGGACTCTCGGTCTCTTCCCTGATGGAGGCCTCAATCTTGGAAGCCATGGGCAAATTGGTATTGCGCATCGCATCACCAGAAGCCTCTGAACGAGTCAGTGGTCCGATACGAGGAGCTGGATCCAGGTGGAGCATGCTTCGAGGTCCAGAGGGAGGACAAACGCCGTTGTCTGCATCACCAATCGGGGTAAGGCCAGAGAAACGCTCCTGAGAGCGGAAAGCACCTCGCATACCATACAAGCTTCCGTTGGCGCGGCGGGCGAGAGAACTGCTGGGATACTGGGAAGTGCCAGATCCTCCATTGAGTCCATGGGGACGTCGAGGCGTCTCGAAAGTACGCGACAGCTTGCGCTTTACCTTCAAGGCTCTCTCTCCGTCAAATGTGTGATTGTTCTAGGCAACGTGTTAGCATTTTCTGCATTCCATGCCGCGTGTATACAGGAACTCACAAAATGCTTGATCATGGCGTCAACCGAGTCCGGGCGAGCAAATTCAACAAAGGCAAAGCAGTTCACCGAGCCTGTTATGAAGATTAGCACAGGAAATCAGCGGCTCGAGGCCGAACTCACTGTTGAACGGGTTGCCCTTGTTGTGGATAGCTACGGATGCGACAGTCCCACAACGGGCGGCATGCCGAATCAAATCTTCTTCGGGGTAATACGCTGGCAGGTTTCCAATAAACACAGAGCGACGGTCCTTGTCGTATAGGTCCATCAGGTCCTTGTCTTTTTGGACCTGTGAGGGTACTACCGGCGCTCCTCCGGTGGTGAAAAGTTTCCTGTCAAAAGACGTTACGCGATACACCCGATCGCCGGCAAATGTCTGCGGCCTTGGTCAGCAACTCGTGAAGAGACGACAAGGTATTCAACGCTTCTGACCTGAACAACTTCCCGCTTGGGATCAAACATCTTGTATGTTATGACGATTCCGGGGGAGCAGCCCAAAGACAGCTGGATGTTACGTTCAAGGCGTGCAGCTCGAGCAATCTCTCTAAGATTTTGCAAGAGATTGACAGCCTCATTCGGCGAGATATCGTTTCCTGATCGTTTGATAACTAGAAAGTCGACTGTTCTTGTTAGTCACACTGATGTTAAAGACGAAATAAACCCGAAGAACATACGATTGGCTTTGGCCATCTCAATCCGGAGGAGGCGTCCAAGCAGGCTTGTTCCTTGGGCAGCTTCGAGAGCGTCCTGTGCATCCTCGTCACTCTAGACCTCGTTAGGAACCGTTCAGAATCAGAAGAATTCTCGCGGGCAGCCTTACCGTGTATTGACAAAATGCATAAGGCATCTCCCTGTGCCCGTCACGACGAATCTTGACAAAGACACTGCCAAAGCGAGAGAACGCCTTGGTCAGCGCCAACTCCAGCTCATCGTCCGAGGCACGAGACTCGAGGCTGTGCCTTGTCAGTATTGGAAATCACAGAGAGGGGTTGGTGTTCTCACTTTGCAACAAAAATGCATGCCGTTGCTGGGTACAGGCTCTGTGCGTCGACACGCGGTGGTTTAGCTGAAACCATAACGACCTCCTTGTTAGGTCGAAAACAGACACCTCTCCCTTCGAACGCCGCAAGAGGGCTTCGGCGGCGACCCCCGTAGCTGGTTGGTCATTAGTATACTGAAGGCTGGCTAAGTCAAGTGCCTCAACATACTTTGATTCAATGACGAAACCATCGCGTCCGTTTGAGGAGGAACCATCCTTTCTGTTCGAGAAAATCGGCAGCTTTGTGGGGGAAGGGGCCGATGAGAATGGCCTGTGAGACGTTAATACATGAGCAAGAGGCCGAGACCGGTTCCAGTTGCCACTCACATCCGCTCTGGAGACATGGTCGCGTGTGAAAGAGGGACACCTTTTGATTGATTAACAAGTACTCTTGAACAAGACAAGCACTAGTTTATGACAAGCATTCCAGCTGATTTTGGAATCAAAGTGGGAGAAATGGCAGCAGTCGCTGGAAGAAGTAGTCCCTCTGGTGCAGTCTCCGGCACAACAACAATCCAGCTGGGGCACAAGGGGCCATAATAGTTTAGCCGTCATACGGGTACAGACATGAAAAGGTGTGTACAAGAGACAGTATTCACCAAGAAAGTGATGAAGTGGTATGGTGTCTGGGAGTTGTTTTCGCGCTAGGACGATGGGGTTGCCAGACCATAACAACGATGTCAAAAACCATGGAACAGAAGGGATGAAAGCTGCTGCCGACACAGAAACACAGAATGAAATGTGGGAAAGGGACGAATGTGGGAGGAAATGAATGCTTGAAGTCATTCATAACGATGGAAACGCGCAGTTGCTTCGACTTACCGCCAGGACTATTATCCCGTGATTCCACCTCAGTATCCGATTCTTCGTCGCTAAAGAACTCGGTAGCTTTGGAGCGCTGGGGCTCGTAGGATGCCGCCTTCCTGATGGAGATGACTCCAATACCGTCGCCGAGGTTACTCGTGCTAGAACTTTCTCCTGGAGGGGGGAAGACAGGCTTGCGCCAGTCTACCATACATGATTCTGCCTGAAAACGTGTCAGCGACGACGAGGTACGAGATATATAGCGTTAGTAGCAACGAACCTCTTCACTCATCTTCGAGTCCATGCAAAGCTCAGAGCTAAGCAAACGCGAAGAAGGGTGGAAAATTGGAGTGTTGTGAAGGATGAATCGTCACGCAACTCCGCGAGCACGAAGTAAGAAGCGACGTGAAGGCAACAAAGAAAAGAGTGCAAAGCACAGAGAGGACCGAGGATGATGCAGAAGGAAGTGTCGAAGCCTTGAGGGAAGCTTGAAAGCTTGTGTGCAAAAGCTGCGAGAAAAGATCTTCCCTGAAAGAAGAAGATGGTGGTGTTGTGGAGAAGAAGTAGTGAAGGGGGAAGAGAAGTGGGAAAGGAGAGGGGGGAAAGGTCGCATGGTATACGGGGTAGTGCCTGATATCCAACCCAATGGTACCGGCTTCAAGACCAACAGTGGTTGTCCAGCGCCTTATACCCCCTCTACAATAGCAAAGGCAACCCTGAATCACCTCAGTAGCAGTCAAAGCAGCTCGTTAGTGTGCTAAACCCTCTGCCGTGAATTCTTCAGTGGCCTGGTAGCTGAAGAATTAACGAAGCAAGTCTGATGCATACCTGCTTTTGGCCTTTGGGGCTCTTGGAGCCCCCTTTCTTTCCTTTGACACTCCCTCAAATCCAAAAAGGTCCGGCTGTCACGTTTTAACTGCCTGGCTGAGACTGTTAAACATATGGTCTGGCCATCTGTAGAGTTGAGCAATCAATAGTCAATGAATGCAAATCATGCATCAAGATGAACCCCCTGAATCGATTCCACCTAGTTTCTCAGTAATTACACCTGCAGAAGGCCATGGAAGCATGAATGATCCAAGTCGATGGCTTACTTACCATTCGATGCACGTATCAGCTGCTTTGGATAGCATGTACGTGCAGTTTGTAGCAATACCCAGCAGATGATTCATGGTGTTTCTCCGGGTTCGACCTGAACCTGGCCAATCACCGGTTCACAAAACCAGGCACTAGTCTTTCCGCACCATATTCTCGTGCTTTCCTGGTACATTTGTTTTGTTGTAAACGTGCTAGCGGGATTGTGTTGCCAAAGTTGGCACTCTCGGATCATTGACTGTTTGGCCACGCACATAACCTGAGTACGGACAGTTTCGTCATGATCGTTACTTTGAATCCAAGTCACAGGCCATGCAAACAAATGGCTTGGAACTCGTATGTTGCCCCGTTCCTCTCGCTTCGTTGAAGGTTGCACCTGCAGCGCATCCACGCGCACTAGTCTTGCAATCTTGGTGGAATACTTTTCCCACTTTGTGATTCAACGCACACTCGATCCTTTGAGTCTAGAACGCGCGGGCACAGTCGTTGAGGAGGACTTTGGCGCGTCAGAAGACCACTGGTCGTCGTCGAAGCTGTGTTCAAATCAAAAGCCCTTTCAGTCGCTCGAGCGAACACGCGTTTTCAGGCTTCGGTTGAGCTTCA
The DNA here is from genome assembly GCA_000732775.1 of Stachybotrys chlorohalonatus IBT 40285. Taxonomy (NCBI): domain Eukaryota; kingdom Fungi; phylum Ascomycota; class Sordariomycetes; order Hypocreales; family Stachybotryaceae; genus Stachybotrys; species Stachybotrys chlorohalonatus. The sequence continues at coordinate 53,256 of KL660496.1, read as the reverse complement.
AGTGATGTTCTTCCAGTCCTATGCATTGCTTGGCGCCGTAACGGGGCATCCCGAGCCCCGTCGATCCAGCTATTCTCGTGAATTCTAGCCTTCGGCCAAATCTGGGTGTCCCGGGCCCAAGCTAACCAGCTCGTCTTGCCAGAACAATCTTCGAGCCAACCCTGGGCATCCCGAGCCCAAACGAACCCAAATCGTTCTCTCCTTTTAGAGTCTTCTAATTTAACGACCTGGGGAGCACAAGTTTAGTGAACGAGTAAGCCACCGAGGCTGCTTCATCCTGCCAAGACGATCCGGATAGACAGACAGGATAATTCCAAAGGGGGGAAAGGTAGCCAGGCATTGCCGACCAAGCATACCATTTTTGGAGAGGAGCAAGACTATTTTGTGAGCCGTTCATTGGCTTGGAGATAGAAAAGTAACCATTGAGATCTAGATGGACCAGTGTTGCTACTTGGTGTGTGTTTGCTGATCGCCTACAACCAGCCCAAGCAAGACCAGACAATGACAATACACAGTTCTAATAGAACCAGGGGTCAGTTGAGGTAAGAGCACCCATAAGAACAGAGTCGGTCTTCACTGACTTCCATTAACTGCTGGCTGCGGACAAGCCTGATAATGGCTTTGAGAGAGAGGAGAGGAGAGGCAAGACGCGAAGCGTTTCAGCATCGCACACGAGCATCGCCGCAATGAATTCAGGGAACGATCCATGGGCTATCCAGAACCGGAAAGTCGTGTCGGCCAATATGAAAAACGAGTGCCAAGAATGCAAGGAGCCGATTTCTCATTGCTGTGCCCAATGTATGTGAGCATGACTCAATGTAGCGCAACCCTACCGCCGGCTTGGTCACATCAAGTCGATGGAGAGAAAAGAGGTTCAAAGATAGATTCGATAGCGTTAACCAAAAGTTGCCGAGCGGTTGGTGTAAAGACGAGTTGCCACCATGAATATTGGCGAAGAAATTCAACATGAAGAGGGGTTCGGCTAGAGCCTATGATTCGATAATTTCGATCTGTTGATCAAAACATAACGGCAATCCAACTTAAACGCTCACCGACACAGCCCAGCCACAAGAATAAAAACGGCAAGTCCAAGACTTCGAGTCCCGTTTGGAGAGCTGAGCTGTGGATGAGCATGGAAGCATCCCTTCACCGCAATGAATCTTTGAAACAAGTCGCCAACAGGAGCCAAGTATAGGGACAGCAATTTCAAAAGCTCTCTTCCCATGCATTTGTGAGCTTCGATAGAACAAACAAGTCATGGATAGTCTTGACCATTCAAAATGAGACCGTGTGCCTTAATGTTCAGGGTTTCCTCGGCACGGTGTTCTGCTCGAAGGCGCCAAATGCCGAAGATGCCGCAAGCGTTTCGTATCCAAGGTGCCCTGGAGGCCCATCAGAAGGAGACATTGCGCGTTCGGTTGTTGATATTCAAAACACCGCCGCCGACCACTTGTCGCCCGGAAATTGCCGGAGCTGACCAGCGGCTTCCATGATGCACCCAGAAGAACTGGCGAGTCGAGGCGAAACAGGCTCGCGACAACCGCGTAGAAATACCAAAGGCAATCACCTAGCCGAGAAATTTTGGTATAGCCCTGCTTCAATGGTGATTATCTAATCCCCTTTTTCCGGTATGCTGCAAAGCATTGTCAAGATGGCCGTCGTGATGAGGTGGAGTCGATGGGTATGCTTTTCACGGAGATGATGGAACCGAAATCTTTTGTGGATGAGTGACGAGATTTCATCCACAATATCAGGGATTCGTCCCTCCTGGGGATAGAAGCCGTCTTGAGGATGTGTCATTAGTCGAGGATCGTGACTCAAAGCGCGGAATTTCGCTCCCGTACCCCAGGCGTTTCAAGCTGCTTGCATCCGTTAATGCCTATAACGCTATCAGAAAAAAACCGTAAATGAATGATCGTGCTCTATTAACCGAGTACATGGGCGCCATGTTTCTCGTGCCGGCCTTGAGAAGTGAAATTTCGACCAATCTCACATGTGTGCCTCTGCTAACTTTTTGCAGACGAGGGACCGAGGGGATCCAACGAAGCCACCGGACCAGCAAGTCGAACTAAGAAGCAAGAAAGCGGACGTCAAATCTTGTATGCTTGTTTGTAGGAGTTCGGAGACATGAAATACGACGTGGATGTGACGTGACACGTGGGAAAGTCAACATCTGGAGGATGTGACTTTATAAGGGCAGATAAGAGGAGCAATATAAAGAAGAGGAAAAAATAAGAGAGGGAATAGTAGGAGGAGAGGAATAGGAGGACGTTGGACAGCAGTGGAAGGAAAGATGAGGATGTTTGAAGCAAAGGAAGAATAGAAGAGAAGAAGATGGTACAACAAGGGGATGGCGAAGTAAGAAGCAAATGGTCGAAGAAGGGGATATTGAAGAAGGCGACGGTTGGAAGAATGAAATGGCTAAGGAAGATGATGGCTGAGGTCTTCAGCATGCGGGAATGTAAATAGGAAGGTTCCAAGTCCAATGGAACAAGGCCCAACAGAACAAGAAACAGATGAGTGAGTATGGAAAGAGCTGGGTGCTATCACAAGGTCGAGATTCTGTTGAAGTACCTAGAGACTGCTTCTCTGCATGCACCATGACTCGGACGGCAGGAGCGGAGAGGGCAGGTGCACTCCGTGACGAAGAGTAAACTTCGACAAGTCTGCCGGACTTGACCAAGTAAGAGAATTCAGCTTCATCTACAATGGATACCAGAGATATTTTTCGGAGAATTCCCTCTACAATTTAAATCATATCGTTCGTGTACTACATTGTCTGTTTTCCACAACGACGCGAGCCGACATCTTTGTCCTTAGATCACCGTCCTACCGACCGCCATTCCCTACCCCGTGACACATCTATTAGATATTTTCGATTTAAAATCAAGGTATATCTCAGATTTAGATGGTCTCCAAGCATTCATGATGGGGCATTCCTACAATGATGCCCGTCGGTATGAAATATGTTACTCTATAAAGAGCAAGTGGTGGCTCCTATGGCGGCATTGTACTGTGACACCAGTGGCGCACGGTTCTGGACTATCTCTATGGCATACCTAACTGTCTATTGGTACTCAAGATTTGTAATGTTCATATGTTGCAGCAGTAGCAGTTGCTGAAGGGCATTATCAAGAAAATCTTGTGCAAGATATCCACGCCCTTGATTCATGGATGAAGTTGAAGAGATGAACCTAGGCCCAGTCAGTACCTGCAAACGGTGTATGTGCTGCAGATAATCATATGCTATTCAAACTCGACCGCATCGTGCAGGGAATTTACAAGCGGGACCTCACCGCATCAGAAGTTATCCTCTAAGATCTCCGGATACAAGTTCCACCCTCTCTCGTCTCTCTCCTACAAAACTCCTTGTAGCACACACCCGCGGCACCACCTGCAACGGTCCTCCGAGCCCTTCTTCATAAGGTAATGTGCATTTACCGCGCCGGCAAGTGGCATTCTATCCCCCGACCAGAACCAAGAGGCATGCTGTACGGGTGACAAACCCGCCGTGTCTCGCGCGTTGATATTGGCACCGGCGGCGAGGAGTACATCCACCGTGTGCTTGAACTGCTCGAAGTTTCTGGTCAAGGCGATCATATGCAGGGCAGTATGGCCGTATATCTGATCTGCGGCATTCACGTCCGCGCCCCGGCCGATGAGGGTCTTCACGGCCTCGGCGGGGGCACAATACCGGCTCGCAGCAATGTGTAAGGGAGTCAAGCCCCTGTAGTCGTACGTGTTGATCAGCGACGGGTCTTCGTCCAACAGCCTGTTGATTATGGAGGGCATGTTGGCCGTCACTGCGCAATGCAGCGCCGTGCGTACTGGAGGCTCACGGTACGGCGTAAGCCTGACCTGATTCCACAGGTTTGCGGTGAGGCCCCTGCACCTCTTCTCGACAACACCATGGGCCCCTAGATCGAGAAGCAACGCGGCCGTCGACTTATGGCCGAAGAGAAGCGCCAGGAAGAGCGGCGTGTAGTTATCCTTGAGAGCCGCGAAAAGGAACCCCGACCAAGGGTAATTGAACGAAAGCTCCGCGTTGACGTCGTCCCCAGCCTCGATGAGCTTGGGGATGACTTCATCGTTGCCGTTTGCCGCCGCGAGGTGTAGCGGTGTTGCTCTCATGGACGCGAAGGGACGGCACGAATCAAGCTGGGACATTCGAAAGCCGTGCCTGCTGTAGTCGAAAAGAGAGTCCAGGATGGTCGGCACATCGCTGATATACATGTGCGCGGCGTTGTACCGTAATTTCAGCGAGCGTGGCCTAGACCGCATCTTGCGCAGGGCTTTGTCCGCCGTTTCCAGGATGTTGCTCTGGGCTGCCCCGTGAAGGGCGAACATTTGCGATGATTCCGACGCGTACAGTGCATCTTCGGCAATATCCTTCAACGCGCTGACGCTCGCGAGCTTGGCAAGATCTTTGCGTCGCAGGAAACTGCATATGTGCAGCAATAGCTCTGTGGGGAGCAGGAGCAACTCCAACTTTTCTCTGGCAACTGCCACAGGTGGGCTTTCGGCCCCGTCCATCTTGGCAGTGTCCAGTGTGGAGAGCATAGCACGCAAATAGTTGCATGTACTGCGGAATAGCTCCGTTGGAAGGAAGATCAAGCTGCAGCATTCCATGGTGCCGTGGCGAGTGCGATGAGTGAGGCAGACTCTGTTTCGAGTGTTTGCTGTATTGCTTTGGGAGACTGCAGGTGCCGGTTGGTGAAGAAGCTTGCAAGATTAGGGTAAATGAAAATGGATGAAGCCGAGAAAAAGGGCGCTGGATTTTAAATTGAATACACAATCACCATGGTGCTAATATTGACTTTTCCAGAGGTTTCATGATCTTGTAGTGTTTATTAAGTTCTCCAGCCCATCAGCAGCGCTCATAGTCTGATGTTCTTGGTACAAGATGGAACAAATGCAAAATTCTATATGTAGCCACTCAACCGAATACAAAGGCGAACTGCCCTATACCATGTGCGGCCCGAACCATGTGAAGGCCTTGCCAGCCATGATAAGGGCCTACATAGAGTGTCCCTAGATCTGGCCCTCCTGAACGAGCCGGCGGATTGTGGCAATGCTTCCCTCGACTGCCATCTTGGACATCTACCCTCAAGTTAGCTAAGAAGCATAAATACTGGTTAGAGTTTTCATACCTTATTGTAGTACTCCCTCTGTTTAACATCCTCTCCGCTACCCGCCTCAATCTGCGGATGCCTCCACTCAAAAGCATAGGTCATCATAAGCCCCCCGTCGGCATTCTTGGACACAATGTTGGACACATTGCTGCCGTCTTCCTGGCGGAAGTCGATGCGGCTGGGCGCCATATGCACGCAAGTCTCGCGCACCGGCTTCTCGACGCCCTGGAAGGTGGCCTCTCGGACGGTGATGTCGCCGTCCTCGCTGATGACCTTGCAGTCGGTGATGACCGGGACGAACTCGTAGGCGCGTCGAACTTTGCGCTTCAGGCCGGCCCAGACCTGGTCTTCTGTTAGGATGATGGGTTCGCCGGCAGGGTTGACGGGGGCTGTGTAAGCGAGGTTGATGACGACCATGATGGGCGGTTTGATGGGTAATAGTAGAGATGTAGATGTAGATTTGTGGACGAGGAAGAATGGATCTGCGTGGATTGAGTACTGAATAGATTTCAATGTCTTACCTTACGAAAATCGTCGTCATTGAGGTGCTCTTATATACACGCCGTAGCTCGAGTGTGGACAGTGGCCCATCATGAAGTCGTCAAAGCCAGGTGTGGGTCCTTGACAAATGGCTTGCATGCTCGGCAAACGACGACACCCCGAGACCAGCGAAGAGCGCCGTGGCGGACAAGGGTCCGGGGATTCTTGAATTCGCGAGGCTGCTCTTAGGGCGGTAGTAATCACCCTTGCAGAGAACTGATGAGAAATGGCAGGAGCATGGACTGTAATTCAATCTATCGGTATTCCGTGGCATTGATTGATAATCGACGAGGCATTGAAACTAACTCTGCCTACCCTAGTTGTGTTGTGTCGAGGAGCTAATTACCAAGTGCCGCCAAACCGTGCTAAACCCCGCATAACCTCCCGGTGACACCTCCAAGGCCGTTTGCCTTACCCTAGAAGCTGGCCTCGACCTATTATTATTCCTTCGAGCCGAAGAATAAGTCAAAGTAAAGTGATTGCGGTGCAGCGTCAAGAGGTAACAAAGGCTGTTTTCCACTCCCACTTTTCCGGTCATCTTCGGGCGTCCCAGCCAAATCCTCATAATTAACGCTTGAGCAGCGCCAGCTCAGCCGTCCCAGTGCAAACCGTTGCTGGGTACATGGGTCCATCCTCTCACCAACCAGTTTGATAAGAATCAACTATTCTACCAAGTACACAAAATATCATGGGTGATTCAACGTCGTCTGTGCCGCCGCTCCTCGACCTCACGATTGACAATATCACACCAAACGCCATCAAGATCAACTCACAGAGCAACAATGCTCGGTCTACCTATCTTATGCACCGACTCGTCACTCATCTTCACGACTTTGCACGTGAAACGCGCCTGAGTACCCACGAGTGGATGTCGGCAATCCAATTTCTCACGCAATGTGGTCAGATCAGCACCAACGTTAGACAGGTGCTTCCAACGGCTTCCAACCCCTGGCAGAGTACCCTTCGCTTGCAAGCTGACCTTTGCTCAGGAGTTCATCCTTCTATCGGATGTCCTAGGACTCTCACTGCTCATTGACGCCATCAACCATCCCAAGCCCGCATCGTCAACTGAAGGCTCCGTGCTAGGCCCTTTCCACACTCATGATGCCCCCACCCTACCATCCGGCTCATCGATGACATCCGACCCCGACGGCGAACCTCTCCTCGTGCTGTGCTCCGTATGTGACACCCACGGAAACCCTATCCCAGATGTCAAAGTCGACATTTGGGAGACAGACTCCACCGGCCACTACGACGTCCAGCGCAGTGGCAGATCAAGGCCGACCGAACGCTGTGTCATGAAGAGCGACACAAATGGGGAATTTTGGTTCAAGGCAATCAAACCAGTCAGCTACCCGATCCCAAACGACGGGCCAGTTGGGAAGCTACTTGGTGCGCTGAATAGGCACTGCTGGCGACCGGCACATCTGCATTTCATGCTTGAGAAGGGAGGTTGGGATCATCTAATCACGTAAGTGCGGCGCGGCATAATCACCCCTTCTACTTGCTGAAGAAACCATCCTGAATTTTCTTAGAGCACTATATGTCCGCGGCGATCCCTATGAGACCTCGGACGCAGTGTTTGGGGTCAAAAAGAGCCTCATAGTCGACATTGAAAAGGTTGGCAAAGACACTGCTGCACAATACGGCGTCGAAGAAGGCACTTCTCTGCTCAAGCATGATTTCGTGCTCGTGAGCAAGCAAGAAACAGAGGAACTTCGCGATCGAAACGCCACAGAGGCACTGGAAAAATTGGGGCTGAGGATGAAACTTGTAGACCATCTGCCAGTCCCAGATTTGGACTGATCAATGACCCTGCGCCCCTATCTTGAGAAGCTTTGCAACATTGGCATAATAACCCTCTACGCCACCATACTTCTCCAGTAATTTGAGCAAATCAACACTCTTCGTATGCCTTGTCCGCTTCCGGCCCAGCAGGCCAGTGTTGCGCGTGCTTGGAATCCTTAGCATTTCCGTTTCCACCTCCCATCCGCAATCCTCGGCTATGCACGTCACCCAGTCCACGAGCGAGGCGTATTGCGACTTGGGCTTGGTCTTGTCCCTCGGTGCCGGGGCCCGAAATTTATCGGCCGTGAGGCTGTGGCTGCAGCACGGGATCATGATGAACGGGCATTCCGAGACAGTGGCGACGATTGGGGTCCAAGGCGTGAGCTCGTCTGCATGGTTGGATATTATGAATGTGCCAGGAGGGAAAACTCCATCGTGAATGCTACAAGTCCCAAGACCTTCGGACTCTTCAATCAAGTTGTCCTTTGGTACAATACTGGGTAGTAATAGACGCGTTTCTAGCGAGGTGCCAGAGGGTGAACAGCTGACTGGCGAGCTATACTTCTTCCATGACTTCCGCTCCCTAGCATCGAATCCCCATCCGAGGAAGCCCTCTTGGTTCAAAATGTACACCAGCAAGCCATTGCCGCAGCCAATGTCGACGAAGCCTGGAAAGGTGCCGTCTTTGTACATGTCTGCCCAGAGCTCCATTAGAAAAGCTGCAATGCTCAAGTCTTCGAATACGTGCTTGCTCGGATCAGTGGACTCGGTCCATTCTTTGATCAATCGCCTCGCGTATTTGCCTTTGAGTTTCGCAAATCTATCCTGGAATTTTGCTCTAGGAACGATAACATCGTGATGAACTCTCTTAACGTAGCCCTCAACCTGACCCCGGCCGTGTTTGTCGAGGATTTCTAGTAGGTGGTAGGCTATTCTGACAAGCTTCTGGTCATGCACGGAGACTTCGGGATAAGCAAGAAAGTGTATGGAGATCCTCCCCTCCTTGCTGATCGAGTTCCACTCGTGAAGATGTGCGATACCCCTGACTTTAGGGTGATAGAAGGGGATATCTTCAGGTTCTGACGAGTGAGGAATGTAGAGAACGAGCGATTTGAAACGTCCTTCTGGTTCAGCGGATGTATAGAAAGCGCAAGTCTGATCCATTGGCGCATCCCGCTGCTCATTTCCGGGGATCAGTCGACGGACAAGGCTCCGCCGTTGCTGGAAACCCTGGATATCTGGATGTAAAGGGGGTTCAGCTGGGCTTATTGTGGCGGCCCCTTGTCCCACCTCACTGCCCTGGGAGTCGTCATCGTGTAAGATATCCGCCCGAAACAGCCAAGATGAGTTTAAGTTGGGATTCCGGATGAAGTTGAGCATTCTGTCGTAGAAAATTTCTGGGGCGAAGGAGCACCCATGCATGTAGACGGGAGTCCACACATGGCCGGCAGCATCCTCAAAGAACGGTCGCGAGCCTGGAGGCAATTCCTCGGGCGTGAAGGGCATTGCTGTCCAATCCCCCGGGAGTCTGATTACTGAACCACGCCCTCCGAACAGTGGTCAAGGTCAGGCGGATAGTCAGCGCAACCCGGGGATCAAGCGCAATGACTAATTCGACTTGAGACCAGCCTAGCTCCAAGCCAGACTAGGTAGGGTTATCGCGGGTCGATTTCAAGTATAGGGTAAGGTAATTTCGTCAATTTGTGGACGGCAGGCCTGTGCTATGAGTTGAGTCTAGCCCAGTGTCAGAGGCCAAGGCGATGACTGCCCACGAGAGCATTTAGCACCACCTCATAAGTCTACATGATGGAAAATTCCACGCGGCCGCTGACTGGAATTGGGATGGTAGCACGGCATTGATGAGGGACATAGATAAGAATTGGGACTTGTGCCACGTCGTGGAGGGGTAATGTGCTTTCTGCCCCTCTTGCCTTCCATGTGAAGGTTGGAGGGATAAACTGTCCCGCTCGGTCTTACCCTGTATGCGTACTGCATCATGCGGCAGGAACGAGGTGCAAGGTGCATAGCTGACTTGCAGCCAACCCGGTTACAGTGCTATCTGCCGCTCTGTGCATCGTGGAACGCGGCACTCGAGCGCCTGGCTACGGTATCGCCCAATACCTTGTTCCATAGCTTGTGCCAAGGCGCTTGGTCCTAGGCATGGAATGGACGAGGCAGAGGAATCCGGGGTGACGTAACGATGGCAATAGAGTCAATAAATCCGCTTTCAGAACGTCTATCATAGCACACGTCTCGTTGCATACTGCCAACAACTATGGCCTATACAATAAATGAATACAGGCAAGACGATAAGAACTCGAGATATGGCGGCTTTACCAAGGATACTTATGGCCGAGTCGGGTCGTAATCATGCTAAACCTTGTGCTTTGGCTGAGCGATCTCGGGAGGCTGCATGATGCACCTTCTGGGGAAGCGCTCCGCATTGAATACCCTGTCCTAGGATACTTGGATCAAGGTTGGCAAGCAAGTATGGTTACTTGCCGATCCTGCATCGCTGCGCAAAGAGTTTGGAGTCCGGCAACGAGCAAGGACGGCTTCGAGTCACACAGCTTGTAGAGAAAATTCCAGAATCGCCGCGCACTTCCTCACTTGCTTCCAGCGTTTATCTATGACCACAAAGTTACAGCACCGGATGGGTGCTGCTCAGCTCGAGTGGCTGGCGGAAGCTGACCGCTTTCTGCCTCATGTATAAGGCCAAAAGTCACGGCAGGCACTATTCTGCTGGATGAGGTACTTGGGCCGGGATCCAGGCAGCGCCAGGCGGTGCGTGACCCCATCGCGCGCAACCCGCCCTAACACAGCCTCCTGGACTAGCGCCCTGTACCTGCCTGCTCTTTTAACTGCGTCCCGCCTTTCTCCCTCCTTCCCACTTCTCACCTCCCGAATCTTCTTCCCTCTTCCTGATCCTGCAAACACCAAGCAGTAAATCGTATTTGCACTTGTCAACCGCACAGCCATCCATCTCCTAGCATCTTGCAAAGTATTCGAGACCTCGGTACCGCCAACCTACCTTTGAACCCCTTCCCGAAGCTTCGTGCTCGCCACCCCGCCTTCGTCACCAACCAAACTCAAAACTCTTCCAGCGAGGCCGCTCCCACAGCCGTCGGTCGCTATAGTCGCATCCTCCAACAAGAACCCTTTCCCACAGACACCCCGGACCTCCGAGTTTATGTCCATCGAAAATCTCAAGACCTACGGTACGCGTCTCTTTTTCGATTTTTGGTTTTCTGCTGCTGCAAGGGGCTGTTGTGGCGGTTATTGCCTCAGTCCTCAGTGGCTGCGCAACCGGCCTCTGCAATCCCTTTTTGGCATGCTGCCTGCATTTTCTGGCTTGCGCCTCGCTGCTGTACCTGCATCGGCGACACCAGCAGGATGGCATGCGGACAGCCCCGCCACACGAATGACCATGCGTTGCAACTCTCCTAAAGTTACGTACTCGGGCTAACTCAAGACTTTTTCAGACCCCTTCGCCGAAGCCGACGAAGACACCGGAGAGACCAAGCAGTCGCAGAATTACATCCATATACGCATCCAACGTATGTTATCTTGCCGATTCTGCTCAGCTGATTCATTTACCATAAATGTCGACCGAGCACGCGACTTATGATACGTGGCTAACACACCTTACAGAGCGTAATGGTCGTAAAACTCTGACAACTGTTCAGGGTCTGCCAAAGAAATTCGACCAGAAGAAGATTCTGAAGGTCATCAAGAAGAAGTTTGGTAAGCTGCGCATCACCCCCGCCGCCTGGCAACCTTTACTGACTGCCGCTGCGTGTAGCCTGCAATGGAACCATCGTGGTTGATACCGAGATGGGAGAGGTGATCCAGCTCCAGGGGGATCAGCGCAAGGATGTGCAGGAATTCCTCGTCGACAAGAAAGAGGGTCTTGAGCTTGATGCCAAGACTATCAAAGTCCACGGTTTCTAAGCTTACAATACGTTGCTGCCCTATCGGCTACCGCCTGGCGGTATGCTGACAGTGAAGGGCTTGAACGCGGGTGGCTCTGGCCGATCATGCTCACTGGTGCAACCGCACCCGGGAGTTGGCTCGACCTGCGTTCAGCGACTCGAAGCGAGGAACACCTACCGGTTCGCAGAATCGCGGTGGAGCTGTGAGGGCGCAGTTGTATGCGCCTGGGCACGTGGGGGACGACGATCTTCGGTTTGCTCTGTTGCTTGTACGTGCATCAATAAGACTACGGGCAAAGTAGAGAGGCATTGTCGGTCACTCGTTTAGTATCAGGCACGCCTAGCCGTAGTCTAGAGACATAACATGAAGATACCCAGTATTAGATCTCATGATGACGTGACGTGAACGTAGCCTATGGTGTCAGCCTTGTCCCCAACAAAAATTACCGTAGGCAATTAGATTGGGGCCCACTCGACGCACACGAAGCACACCCGGGATAGCCTTGGTCAACATCGAAATACATGTGTGGCTGTCATCAAAGCGTGGTTCAGCTAGGTACTCAATCCGTCTAAGTTTAAAGTGTCGTTGAATCGAAGCTCACGGTCGATGAATAGAAGAAAACTGATCAGAGCTATCAAAAAATGCCACAAAAAAAAACCAAAAAAAAAAACCAGAAAACAATGAATTACTTTGCACAAAGGATCAACAAATAGACACATTTCAGCTTCAATTTGTGTCACGCAGACAAGCTTATACCGTCGTACTTCCGCGGTTCCTCGGTGTGTCGACAATCTCTGCTATCATGGAACCGATAGCGGCATGTGAAATCTAGAAGTAGGCAAGGTGCGCCAAGATAATATCTTCGAACTGATCAAGAGCTATCGACTGCTTGATGCAGTTCTCTTCTATGATCCTCAAGTTATTGTTTTGCAAGTATTTCGATGAACCTGGCTAGTTTGCACCGCCGACTTGCGAAGTCGTTTCGTGGTATTTTCGCCTGTATACGGACGCATTGTTTGATGTTAGGTAATGAATAGGTATTCTTTCGTTCTCGAGGGGATGGTGGTCTATCTTTCGTTTGCGGTCTTTGTAACTTCTGAAAAAGATCAAATCAATGCTTGATGAACTTGGGGGAGAACTGGGAGCTGGTATCTAAGTCCGACTATGTTAGCCCGAAAGACCATTTGTTATGCGGGCAGGAATGGCCTCTGTTTGTTAATATGCGCTGGTACAACACTTGCACTTGAAGGCTGCAAGGTTGTCGGACATGATCTGGCGGTGACATGAACCTGGGGTTTCCAGATTCAGTTAAACCACGCCTCGGTTTCGGCAGCAAAGGGGCGAAAAGAAAGGAAACAACGTGTATCTCGACTTGCATCCATTTCTTCACAGATGCGTTGTGGTCAGGGGTCGTTACTGGCAAGCCCGGATATGATTCTCGAGAAGAAACCGGTGCAATCTGTCTGCGTGAATGAATAGGGAGAATGAGGTTTATGATATCGTAAAGGCTTGAGACCAGGAAGGTGAGCTTGTGTATAATTCGATGGTGGTGCGTGGTCTGGTGTCTACTGGTGATTTGCCACCGGGGGTTTGCTTTTCGAGCTCTAGTCGAGTCAGCCGTGGTAAGGGTCGAGAGCTTTGCTAGTTGTAGTTTTGCCGGTGACTTGACTTGGTGAAGTGGTTATCTTCGGAACCCGGCCAGCAGTTGTGGCGGTGCCGGACCCGACCTCATCCTTGCCCGCCCCTCCGTTTATTAACCCGACTCCAAACAGGCCTTGCCATCTGGTAATTGGCCCCATCGTCGTTCTACGGGCCAGAGAAAGATCCTTTGACTGCCTGACGACGATCAAGCACAGTACAAAGACCCGAGAGTGATTTGATTCATCATTTCCTACTACTGACAATACGCCCCACGCATTCGGCGACCAGGCTGAAAAAGCCAACCGTGCCCGTACTCCAAATACACTTGCCACTTCTTCCCACCGTCTCAGCCCGTGGCACGGCAGCAAGGACGGCGAGGTGAGTGGGGAAATGATAGATCGCACGGCCAGGTGCCCGGAAAAACGAACGAGCAGGAAGCATACTACATATGGAATCCCGCGCAGATCCATGATCCATGATACTATCGATTTGCTAGTATGTCTCTCGTGGACAGATGCCACGCCATGTCTCAGTCCTCACGCACGGCTTGCAGGGCTCCACGTTGGCAGTGCATATGCCGCTGCGTGCTGTGCAGGTGCGCCCCCATCCCTTCCGTCTACGCCCGCACGCCACACCGACGGCTGCATGTCCGTCCGGGAAGATCAGGCATGGCCTGGGCTCTCGCACTGCAAGACAAAGGGGCTGGTAGGAAAGCCAGCCCGAAGCTCCCTCCTCAAGCCTATCACCGTCGACTGCCGTGGCTACGCTGGCCTCCTCTCGACGCGGCTCTCGCCGTTGGAGCCTGTCAGCACAGTGATCCCTTGCCCCTCCATCCGACTTGTTGGTGTTGTCTCAGGCGCTGTCAATCACGGACCCGCGAGGCTAGCATGCAAAGGGACGTGGGTGTGCGCCACGCGGCCCGCCATAGCATCGACTCTGGAGAATGTGACCGGGGAAGCCCTTGGCGGAGCCCCAGGCTAATGCACAGAGGCATAATGGATATTGACGTACTGTGTCCGTACGTACGCTGGTCAAATGCACCGGGAGGTGGAAGGAAAATGATTGCTCGCATGTGTCGGGGTTGAACGGGTGCTTGGAAAGACAGTGCAGACCTGTCGATTAAGTGCGTGCTCACCGATGGTCATTCCGGCTGAAGAGGGAAGAGATGGCATATATAACCGCCATGGCTCCGTTCTGGGGGCTATTTCGACATGCAGGCCATTAGCCCTCGAATGCTACGCCCCCAACACACGCATTTTGAAAATCACACCTAGCATACACACACTTCGAGTCTAATATGTCCTCCCAATCGCAAGAACCCAGCAAGACACGGCTCGAGACCATGTCATCCGGTAAGCTCTACGGCTGGATCTGCGTGAGTAACTCTCCAGCGACAACGTCACTGGGTTTTCGTCGTTGATGTTCTGCGCTGAACAATTCAAACCAGGACCACTGCCAATCGTACGAGGAACGGGGAGAGAGCTACCTCTGGGGCCTGCAGTTCTGCTCCGCCTGCGAATCGCCCATTAACTGGGAGCTGGACGGCGCTCGCATCACCGTGTTCCGCGACAGATGCCTCACGGAAGCCAGGGAAAAGAACACGGACGGCACGTGGCTGGCTGTCAAGATCACCGACAACCAGCCCGAGTGGCGGCTAGCCCTGCCCGTCCCCAAGGATCCCATCCCGCCCCGAAACCCAGTCACCTTCCCGCTGCCTGAAACTACGGGAGCGACCAATTAAACTTGGCAGAAGCAGGGTGTCTCTGGAGTTTTGAACACATGGGGGCGCCTTCTCGATGATTGGCATGGCTTCGAAGCGTTTGGGCCAAGAGTAAAGGCACCGAACTAAGAAATTTCCATGTCCATCTTGTGACACTCAAGGCCATTGGCTGCTTTGAAGTGTCTCGGAAACGTAAATTACACGTTGGTTTGGACTAGCGGGCGGGTATTATTGGTTTATGGTGTATTAAAGGCATGCGGAGTGCTGGATCAATCATTAAAGGTTGACTGCACACCACTGTTGCCATGTGACGCTCGTAGACCTTGCTTTCCCGTGCGTGTGCCTGGATAATCTTTCCTAGGTGCCTGTCTCCCATCAAAGATGACCAATGATATGGATCGTGGACGTCGGTGGCTGTCAAGACGAGCCGAGATTCGTCATTGCAGCTCGCAGCAAGATAAGCCGCATACGTCTGAAAAGCCGTACCGAGTAAGACTGTGAGTCCGCTTCCCTTCCGTCAGCATCTTGCGTAACCTGACCAACATTCTTCCCCCGTCTCCTCTTTTGACAAGCCGAACACGGCATGTTCTGCACGCCTTGGCTCCCGCCTATGTCTGCCAGTGGCGCCACAGCCCATCACAAATGCCTTGTAATGTCCGACACGGTAAGTAATGAAGACAGCTTTCACGCAACTGATGGCAGAAGTAAGCGTCAGAGGGTCGTGTAGGGCGTCTTTGATTGGCAGACCAAACACTTTCATCTCCGGTCAACTGAAACATGCATCCTTGACCACGGTACTGGCCGCTGCCAACGCCACAAAACTGCTTGTCTCTTGTGGAACAAAACACAGTAGGAAGAATTGGGGGCTCCCAGTCCACCCAAACATTCTGGCTAATCGTCCATGCCCATGGCACAAAATCGTACATACAAGATAGTCGCCCCCATCGACATCAAAGTCGTGTTCTTTGTCGCCAAATCTTTTCGTGGGTGAGCAGAGCAACTTCCGGAGAAGAAAGGTGGACAGCTCCAAAGGCGGCTACCAACAGTAAGGGGAGGCATCAGTATTTTTCCACGTACCAATCTATTCTTTGCATAGCTTCCGTTCTCTTATTGGGATCGGGATGAATCTTGGTGAAGTCGCTACATGTCTCGATTCGCTAGGTACTGGAAGATTGGAGATCGAAGTGCCGTTACCAGGCTCGCTCTCCGGGCCAAATCTAGATTTTGAT
This sequence comes from Stachybotrys chlorohalonatus IBT 40285, assembly GCA_000732775.1. NCBI lineage: Eukaryota > Fungi > Ascomycota > Sordariomycetes > Hypocreales > Stachybotryaceae > Stachybotrys > Stachybotrys chlorohalonatus. The sequence goes on along the minus strand of KL660496.1, from coordinate 37,273 downwards.
CATCTTTGCAGTCCTTTGAAACTTTGCAGGCCTTCAGCTAATGCATTTACTTGAGGCGGTAGTAAAACGTATGCAATGACTGATCGTCTTTAATCTGCCAGTCTTGCTCTCGGAAGCCAATGCAAGCGACTCTCGAGCCTGTGTAGGCCGGGGATAGGATCTTTCCTTCAAGCATGCTTGGTGATATCCTCGAGTGGTACTTCGGTGTAAAATTGAGCGTTTGTTCGTCGATTTGGGCGGGGCTTTCTTTATTCCCTTTCCCTTTTTCGGCCGTTCGTAGGGGGAATTCTGCAACACCATATCAGCACTGATTCCTGAACACATTAGAAATACCCGCATTCAACAGCCTAGGTGCAGTCTGCTGCTATGTTCAGAGTAGAGTTGGCAAGAAAGCTTGGACAAACAGCTTGTTTTTCTCCTCTATGGAGTTTCATCTGCTTAGGGGTCCAATAAGATGGTAGCGTGCGTAGGCCCCAACCCCCATCAATGCCTGTGGCCAGAGAGTGCATGGCACTATCCTACCTACCTACTAGCCATAATCAGCTCCTGGGCAAACTGCAACTATCAAACATCATCCATGTGTCGTTGTCATAGTTTGTAGCACTCGGCTCATTATGTTGTCATTATCCTTCTTTCAATACCCCTGTGACTGGGAGACGCTAGAAAAGGTGAACTGTTCTTGCCAACGAATTCTCGCTTACTTTGAATAGGTTCGAATCTATCTTGGTTCATAGAAATAATCGAAAGAGCATCATAGACGGCTTGCCCCTATCACGAGCAATATTAAAGACGACAGCATCACAAACTCTTGCCTTAGAGCATCAGTTCGCGCATCTTCAGGTTGCCCCCTTTTCAATATTAAAATTCGATAGACTCACCAGGTCTATCTGCGTGCTGCAGTATCGGGTTAGAAAAGGAGGAAGCATGCCAGATTTCCACAGCACGATCAGGTCTCGGGTCTAGAATAATATTCTAGATCTTATCTTGGGACGGCAACAAGGACACCACAGGCTACCCTCCCGACAATCATCATTGTTTGTACACAGCCAATCTCAACAACTCTTACGTCACACCAGTCTACCAGTGCTGAAATGGCAAATCATGTACTGGCTTTTCCTAGTCCGGAATCATTCTAGATGCGCTACGGTGGTCGACTGGGCCCTTAGTACACCTTGAATCCTCCTGAGCGCATCGTCATGCACAGTCAAACGCTTGGATCAGCAGTGGCGACAGCTATGGTTTATGATTACGCACAGCGGTAGCCCAAGATTTAACATGACCTCTCGCTGCTGCTATCTTCTCCAGCGTGGCACAACTCGTACAGCATCGGGGAGAGGGACCATCCCAATTTCCCCCACCAGTAGCCAAAGAAGGCGCGGTGTTCAATTTCTTTACCAGTCACCTCGCGAGCTTCTAAGACCAAGCCCACAGGCCGGGTGAAGTTGTTGAGTTCGTAGAAAGATACGGCCTCATCCTTCTTTATGGGGCAGACGATACGGATATTCTCATGGCGCACTTGAACCTTCTGTTCTAGGAGTTGATTGGTGTAGCCGACACATTGAAATATTATGTTGGTACAGGCAATGATAAGAACGTTCAGAAGAGATTGGGCGAAGGAAAACAAGTGCTTGGGGAAGGAGGTTCTATACTGCTTCGGCCCATAAGGAGGAGTACAACAAGGCTCGAGATATTGAAACGCGGCATTCACGACAATATCAAGTTATGTCCTGCAACTAGTGTTGTGGTTAGCAGAGAATTCAAGACTTTGAGTAGGAGAAACGGCGGTTCCTGCCACCTGTAGTAGGGGGATCCTTTACTCCTGAATTGTGGAAGGTATTGTATCAAGGTACACACCAAACAGCTTTCTATACTCGTGCCGGTATTTATGTTAGTTACATGTAGTTATATAAATACTCCAAACTTTCCAAACACAACTACGGAAACGCATCTAAGTATTCTTCTGCGTTCTTCTTGCTGTCAATTTCTTCTAAAACTAGGACCCGGTAGTCGGTTCTATATCGGCCCAGCCAGCTGGGTCATTATTTTGAACGTCAATCAAATCCCTTCATCCGTTTGTCTACTATCATCACTGTCAGATTGTTTCCCATACGCAGAGATGCGCCGCTTGACCACACGTATTTATCCAAGGCCACACCCGATTTTGCGATCATAACTGCCGTTAACATCGAATGACTCGAAATGGGACATCAATTCTGCACTACTCCAATCCACTGCCAAATCTACAAACATGTGGATAATATCGAAACGCTCGATTATTATCGGCCAAGGGGGATGCCTTGCTATTCAATAAGCGACAAACTTGAAGACAGATACAGGATCGTATACGAGCTTGGGTACGGCAGCTACTCGACCGTTTGGCTAGCTCGAGATCATTTTTGCATAAATGGGTTGCGATCAAGTCGGCACAGTTGACAACATGGGCAAAGAGGTAGAATTCTTGACTCGAATATCAGCGTTAGCTGACAACTACAAACGCTTGCATGGCAGTCTAGTCCCTACCACTTTTGGACTGTTCTTGCACCAACAGGTCCAACGGAACACATCCGTGCTTCTTTCGTACTCCAGCAAGTTGCAGCCTTGATGATGCTGTACACGCTGCGAACAATCGCCCATTCCAGCACCAAGTTGGTCACCTGGCTCTCTACTTGACTTGCTATATCAGTAGCGTACGTCCATCAACTAGTTTAAGCTCAAGGGTGCCAGAATTTTTCCTTCTGCCTGTATCCAAGAACTCTAATTCGTCCTAGACCTCTACATGAGGAAGTTACTTCTCCAGCTACCAACCGGGGACCATCTTTCGACGTACCAGTTTTACAACGTATATGACCCCGAGATCCCGAACTTGTCGTTACGATTGACGAACAGCCGCCTTGATGGCCGAATATTTCTGTCCATGTCCACTCTCCAGATTGCCTAGGCAAACCCAGGGACGAAATTCAAACTCTAAAGACTAGATTTCCCTCCCAGATTTGGGCATGGCATTTGCTCCTGCAACAGTCAAACTTTAAATATTAGACTCCTCTTCAGCTCTGACCTCTCGAAAGAAGAGTCAATCCTGCAAAATGTTTATCTTATGCCTCTGGTATCTGGAGTCTTGTGTGTGCTATCTAGGAAATACAGGGAGAATGGCCGTTTCCTGGTACCTGGTTGTTCGGCCTGAACGATGCCACTGCGGATCAAGATTACACCTCTGCCCGAATTCTGCCTGAATTGTGGAAGACATAGTAAGGCAGGTTAAGGCGTTCATTGAAAATGAGAAGCCTAATGAAAGGGGAAAGACATCCACTAGCACCAAGCGGTTTGGGGATGTTATTCAGGCACGCAGACGGAAGAGGCAAAGGAAAAAGGTAGGGCGGGCCGTAGGGGAAAAAGAATCGTTTCTAGATGATAGGGAATATTCTTATCCTTGGACCTGGTGATTTTATACCTGCAGGTCAAGTGCTATAAACAGATTGGTATAGGAAGCAGGCGATACCTCAAGCCGAGAATTCCTAGGGATAGAAGCTCCCCGTACAAACAACAGATAGCGCAGGTACGGATTCGACGATCACGAGTTCATACAGGAAGGCACATTAGAAATTGGAACTGGTTATTTGCAACAGAGTTCATAGGGTTATTAGAATTGCGTGGCAATCGTCTGAGGTAGCGACCGAAGAGAAATCGAAGCAGAGAACCGACTAGTACAGCCGCCGCAATGAAAAACCAGTGTTCCGTAGACTCTGCAGCTCATATTCCATCCTGAAGATTCATGTAGGCACTTCGATAGCCTGGCTGTGGTTTCCTGGTCTGATCGTGTTACATCACCAGCTCATACCCCTTGACGAGATCCCACGTCGCCACCTTGCTGAAGTCATACTTTGCCCGGCCATTAAACCGGTGCTCGTCTTTCTTTTTTGCCACGTACCACATGGCGGTGTCCCTAACGCTCTCCCAGTCATTGGCACACTTTCTCAGCGCCTTGCCATCCTGGACTACGGCCGTCAGCGCCTCCTTCACCCACTCGACGCAGTTCCACTCGGGGACGTCGCTTCGAAGCGGAATACCCTGGATGATGTCGTTGAGTTTGTTCTTGTTCTTGACCTTGCCGATCAGGATGCGCACAAGGTTTTGGAAAGAGCTCCCCATTTGGATATCCTCTTGCTCGAAGTACCAGACGGGCTTGGGCTCAGACGGGGTGCCGACAAGTTCAAGCTTGTGCTTGACATGGTAGCGCGTCCCAACGTCATCATCCGCAGGCGTCTTGGGACCGACGACCAGAGCCCAGTGATAGCTGTCTTCTCTGTTAGCGAGGTTTCGGGAAGGGGTGTTGAAGGTGACTGACGTGTCCTCGAGCCCAGGCATCTTGGCAGTGCCTCCTCGGGCATACAAGGCGACGTAGATGTGGTCGTTCTAGGAAGGCATCTTGTGCTTTGTTCCGAGTAGCAGCAGAAAGTATAGTGGAGAGAAATGCGAGGGTTTAGGGTGGTGTTTCCGTCAGATATTTTCGACGAAACAAGAGTTGATGTAGTGGTAGGGGGAGAGGTTGCACATGGGGGCCAGGATTTTTGAGGCAGTAATTTAGGAGAAAGTGGCCTGATGTAAACCATTACTTTTTCAGATTGCCCACGGGCTAGGGTTGCCAATAAGATAAGCCAGGGAACTGAGGTGAGCAGAATACTCTGTTTTCAAAGCCACCCCTTTCCGTACGTTTCCGTCTGTTTCCTTTTCTTCGCACTGCTATGTACTACCATTTTCGCGCCCCCACATTATTATAACACCTACGAATAGAATAAGAAGTGAGTCATATGATACAGTCATCTGATGCAGATGTGAGCCGATCAAGAGGGTTTGCTCTTTGACTGACTGGTAGTGACATCCAGGAGACGATGTATTCATCATGCGGCGCCAGGGCTGCGGCTTTACACTGCCCCAGCGGATATGTCTCACTCGGCTTTAGCAGGAACATAAAATAAGAGTAAGTAGATAATCCTCTGCTGGGAAAGTGGCACGGGTTATCGCCGGAAATGCTGCCAACCGTAGATCCGCCCCAACCTCTCGAACACGATCAAGTAGCCGACCACAAACATGCAAACTGTACACATATCGTAGGTTGCCTCTCAACAAATTTATGGCATAAAGAAGATAAAATGGACGAATTGTATTGACGTATTGAATTGCCCATTGTTTGTAAAAGGCGTGCCTGGCTTAAGGGTGTTCTGCATGGTGGTTCAATCAGTCGCCGCTGGCTCCGTAGCAGTTCTATTGATACCAGTATTGTGCATAATGATTAATAGCGTTCGACAAGTGACGGGGTTTTCATTGACATCCCGGGCTGTCATTAGCAGCTTGCACGAGAGGAAAAGGCCAAGAAGGAAGTTGACTCGCACCACAGCCACTCACCTGCTGCTGGCACGCTCCAACAACCCCTGACCTATACTCGCTATTGAAGCTATTCGGTTGTCTGGCTTTTTTGATATTGTATCTGTCTAGTATTTGGTTCATTGGGCAGGTCTACAGGCAAATGCCCTGTGGCTCGGTTGGGACCAGACCGACGTTGAACAATGCAACTGCAACAGTAGCACTGCTGGCATACCTATGCACTGTCACGCTTGCCCCCATCACTTTCATCTTACTTCACTTCTTGCTACAATAAGAGCTCAGTGAGCAGGTTCATGACCGCGAACTTCATATTGAACTGGGTGCCTGGAATGGAGACACTTCGCCACGATCATCCTCACCAAAGCCTGGTTCTGCACCGCCGACACCTGCCCTTTGAAACACATCACTGAACGTTCCTCGATAAGAAACCCAAACGGTGCAGAACCCGGCTGTGTGCCTCGTATCTCATTATATACTCGCAACAATCCTGCGGCGGAAAACTAAAGTGACAAAATCCCACCTGCAATAAGCAAAAGCCAAACAATGCTATCCGTGGTGAAAGCCATCACCTGCAAACATTCAAGAGTAACAAAGTGGTATCTGACAAAACGTGGAAATCCCAACTCTCGGGCTCATTCATTGCCCTCCATGATTCAATCCTTGCATGCTTCCAAATCCTCCATCTTCTGCCGTCACACGCAGCAGTATCGTCGGTTCAAGCTCACAGCCGCTACTCCTCGTCGTCCTCTTCGATGGGCGCAGGTGTGCGGCGCTCTGTTCGCCTCTTGGGCCTCCTGTGCTTGGAGCTGCTGATGTTGCTAGCAGAATCGTCGGGCATGATGTCGACCTCATCCATCCCCCACTCGCTGTCACTAGTAGCGTCCTGCTCGCTGGCAGCAGCCCATCCGGGGCGCTCGTAGCCGCTGCTCTGAGAGTTGCCGGAGCCGGGAATTGGCAATACATCGATACGTCGGCGGTTCTGCAGGTTCTGCATAAGACCTGCGCCTCGCTGCCTAAGCGCAGAGCGCACCATCTCGGCCTTCAGGTGCAGCTTCTCAAAAGCATCTTCCAGGGCCTCCATGCCTGTGTAAATCTCCCTCTCAATCTCGGCAATGGCAGCCATCTCCATTTCCTCGTCGTTGGAAACGGCCTGTCTGTTCCCTTGAGCCGCTGACGAGGTTCCGCTGACAAAGGAGGCGGGCGTGGTACCACGAGAGTAGAGCGAAAAGGGCGTGGTGTTCCTAGACCCTATTCCGGATGCACCTCGGGGGCCAGGGCTCATCATCGAGCGGTTGGGGTACAGTCCGCTTGCGGGCGTTGCTCCTCTGGACTCGAAGCCGGCATCATCCGCGCCGGACCAGAGGAATCCATCGAAGCGGCCCGATGTCAGGATCTCCCATTCTGAGTTGTTGATGTCGGAGAGCGTAACGAGCAGGTCGTGGGTGTGCGGGTTCTTTATGAGATAAACGGCGCATTCTGCACCACGCGGCACATGGCTAAGGCGGTACAGCCTTTGGAGAGACAAGCCGGTCTTCCGGATAAAATCGGTTCGCTGGTTAGGGGACACGGCGCGCTGGTCCCTGGAATCGGCCAGTAGAGCGTTGAAATAGGGCCGATCCTCAGCATCGAGACTTGTCAATATGGCAAAGGTCAGGGTCTCGTCGTCGACATCCTGAGGTGTAGAAGCAGAGGGTTCGCCTGTGCTGCTGAGCCACTTGTCGACTGCCGATCTGACCTTCTTCGACTGGCGAAGGTAATGTTCTCGGAACTCTTCAGCGATATCAGGATCCATCTTGACAGGTGACGCCGGTCGCGCCGGGACCTCGGCCGCCACTCCCGCCGCCTTGACGCCAATGTCGGCCAGGTCGAACGGCGGCCACTGTGGCAGCTCCAAGCGCCCGCTGACCCATTCGAGGACATCGCCCCACGTCAAGCCACGGTGAATGTCATGCGACTTTTCGCACATGACACAGGTGCAGCCATGTTCGGGCAGATCCCGCGAGAAGACATTCTCAAGCCTGTCGAGGAGTCTCCGCGCAACAGATCTGTGACCAGTGGCTACGGCGACAGAGCCGTGCTTGTTGATCACCGTGTTGTACTGGTCCAGTATGTTGAAGAATGGTGCAAATAGAGTATCGGCGCCCGCCAAGGGAGGGTTCGAAGGACGCGTGCCATTCTGTCGAGGCAACACGGAGATGAAACTTCGCGGGATGGGGTACGGTAGACCACCGTTCTGCAAGAGGTAATCGACTCTTGGTATTTCCTGGATATTGATCGCGGGTGGTGGAGGGGGCGGAGGTGGCGGCGGTGCCGAGCCAGGGCCAAGCGAAGCGGGGGTTGCCGTCTTGGAGTGGAGGTCGAAGCCGGTGGGATCTGGGCTTGGAGCTGGGGATGGCGTCCTCTTGCTGCCAGGGAACAGATGCGGAGGAAACTGAGGTGTCTGAGTAGGTGTCTTAGGTGACGAGTCTTGAACGCTCGAGGGAGAAGACTCGATTTCGATGGGCTCCGGGCCTTTGCGGCTGCGGTGAGAGGATGAGCGTCTCGCGGTAGAGTGCCTGGAGTCAGAGCGAAGCCTCTCCTCCGACTTGTGGGCGGCTGCCTTAATAAAGGTTGCTTGGCTCGAGACGGTAGACTTTCGGCTGATTTTAGAACCGTCGTCGTTGCGGGAAGCAGATCTAGAGATGCCCGAGGTCCTTGATTTCGACCGCTCCAATGGCTCCTGGTCTCTGATCTCCTTGGAGCGGTCTGCAGAGCTCTTGTCGTTTGTGACATCGGTCTCGGGTGGGCTGGGCGGCCGGGTGGTCTTGCTCGACGGGTCTCGTGGTGTTAGCGGACGGTCGACCGAGGCCGGCTTGCGATCCGATTCGGTGGACTTGGAACGTGGCTTGTCGGCATGGGCGTCCGATGGCTCGGGCGTCATGGGGTTCGAGCGCTGGGCGAGAGGAAGGGTCTCGCGGCTCATGACGGCCTCCTTGCTGTGTGCCTTGCTGAAGGTAGGATAGGGGAAGGAGAGACGATCCCGCTCAAGCAACGATTGCGTCACATCGGCGGTAATGTCACTGGTGGAAGACGCGCGGTCCTTTGTATCATCTCGTTCCTTGTCACGTCGACGATGGCGTCTAGATGAGGTGTGGGAGTGTGTTTCACTGCCCTCGCCGCTCAGTTTGCTGCGGAGAGACTTGGAGGAGCGGTGGTGTCGGTGTTCCCTAGGTTCTCGATCACGATCTTTTTCCCTGTCCTTGTCTCTATCTCTCTCCCTGTCTCTGTCTCTGTCTCTGTCTCTATCTCTGTCTCTATCGCGGTCCCGGTCGGTGCGGTCGCGGTCTGGCTTCCGTTCCGACTTCGAGCGGCGTTGTTTCTCGCGGGGACGCTCGTCGACGGTGGAACCGGCCTCGCGCTCCATGGACGGCATTTTACACCATCAGGCGGGCGGGACGGCAGATAGAGGTATTTTCGAGGGAATTTCAAAGTCGTAGGAGGGTAAAAATGGCTCGTGGCGCTCGGTAAAGTTGCTCTTCGAATAATCAAACCGGAAGAGGGGAGGGTGGATGGGACGATTGTGCGGTGGGCGCTTGGTGACGAAACGCGGGCGGCTGTGTAATGTCTCGACGAACAGGGGGGGGGGAACAAGAGGCAACGATTGCAATACTGGTGCAAAGGGGGGGAGGTTTCTTGAACGTGATAAGAATGAGCAGGCCAAGAGGGGTATCGTGAACTTGGAAACTGAGGAACGGAATAGAAGATACTGAAACGGCGGTGACAAGGCCGCGGGTGAATTCCTGTCGCACCAAGAAACCCGAGCTTGTACGACGAACGGGGAACCCAAGATGAGTTAAAAGGTTTAGGTTGGGCTGGGAAGCAGGGACGGTTGGAGCTCATGCCCAGCCTAAGCGCCACGGCAAGGCTTCGTCCAGTCCCTAACGGTCCCTACCCTAGTTGCTAGTATGAGTACCCCATCTATTTTCATCAGGAGGGGTACAGGTACCGTCAGGGCCTATGGCAGCCCAACGCAAAGCCAAGGTACTCGGCCAGGGTTCCATCAGTCTGCACGTAGTCACTGCAGCGGCACATGTTTGAGACAGGGCTAGCCGGCCAAACCATCACCGATCCACTGCGTTGCTGCCTTAGTCATAACCACAGCAGCTGTTGGCTTGGCAGCTTTGACATTATCGGATGATATCATCATCAGCATCTGTCACCCGAGGTGATAGCATGAGTCGTTAAGAAGATGGAGTTGAACTCGAGAAACTCGTGAAAAACGCTACTTCTGATATACTGCAAAGTCAGTACATAGGAATGGCTGGCTTCGGTATATTGTGTTGGATGTTGCCACGCATGTCTGTCTCAGTTACGGCGACTTTACCGCGCACTCCAGTCGTACAAGGTCTACGCCTGGGGAGACTATTGAACCACCCTCGATCAATTTGTGATTATCTCTTATTCATCATTCAAGCAAATCGTCAGTACATGCTTGGGGTATCATATTCGGGCATCATATATACACATCCGTCACGGGCCTGCGTTGCCCATCTCACCAACAACTATCCGTTTGCGGCCTGAACACGGTCATCGCTTTGGCAACTCAGGACTCCCATACCCATCCGTCCTCCTGGGACCTAACTCGCCGTCTGCTGCCAACTCGTATTTGGGCATTGCATCCAGTTCTTGCGGCGCAGGGGTTGGGTTGAGCTCCATCGCATCGTTCTTGTGCGCCTCGTCCGACCACGGGCCCCGTTCCCCGCGATTTCTGTTCAAGGGGTAGAATGATCGAAGTCCCGAGAATACCGAAGCATCGTGCAGTTCAGCGGGATTTGACGACGGGCTCTTAGACTCGTAGGCAAGTCGTCTGCGTCGTCGAAGGAAAAATAAAACGACCGCGCTTGCAATGAGAACGGCGGCGGTGACACCAATGCCGATGCCTGCCCTGGCCCCCGTAGACAATCCCTCATCTGCATCATTACCCTCGCCCTCACTTTCGTTGTTAGAACCGGAGGCCGGGGCCGTCTCGTTCCTGGTTAGAGTAACTCGGGGCTCCGCCCAGCTGCCGAATTCATCTTGGTATAATTCTGTAATGTTTCCTCCGCTCTGGTAATAGAGCCACACTTCGCCGGACCACTGCTCCGAGACGATTGCCAAACGGGCAGACTCATCATCTGCTTCTGGCCATTCATCCTGTTGGTCCTCGGCAATCTCCCAATTCCCGTTGAGTTGATGAATCTGATGAAGCCTTCTGTCGGTACCAATGTAGAATAAGGATGTCACCGCATTCGTGTCGGCGGCAAGTGCAAGATGTGTGCTCCCTGCGTCAAAAGAGGGCAGAGCGAACGGGGCGTCTTCCGAGTCGTCCAGAGTCATGTCGGATGCACTGGTACGGTTTGTAGGGGCCGTGCCTACAAACGGCGTGGGCAGGGAGCCTGTGGAATCGCACATTAGTCATAAGGGCAAAAGCGCTGCTCGAGATGCGATGCCAACATACTTATAGTCCAGCGGTTTCTTGCCGTCTCGTTGAATTCGGCAAGAGCGAGGTTTTCTTCCTCGTGCGGAAAGATAACTGAGATGCTCGTGCCCGATGTCAATGCCGAGCCCACTGACATGCCTGCTGCGCTTTTCGTCGATACAGGCCCGAGATATACCCAATCTGTATCGTCGTCGTAGGCTATGAGGTTCACCCTTGAGTCCGCGTCGTGGTAGAAGACGCGAAAGCCGCCCGCATCCCCGAGCTCTTCCACGGACAATCCGGTCCTTTCGTGAACAGAAGGTGCTCCAGCTTCCTCGGAGATGCTGTATTCTCCGTCCTCGTCAATTTCGTAGTCGCCGGTTTCGTAGTTGCAGTTAAAGAAAGCGTTGATCAAAGAGCCATCTGTTGATTGATAGAATAAGGAAGCCTGCGCAAACTTTCAATTGGTATCGAGCGCAAAGCACCTGGGTTACAATGGGTACGGGTGCTTACAACAGGGGTGCCCAAGTCATCTTCCCACCAGCCGCGCACCCCAAGAGGTGTTGCTGCTCTCGGCCGTACATCGAGCGGGAAAGTATGTGGTTCGTCGGTTGGGAAGATGGCGGTGCCGTTACTATTGCACGCGCTATGCAGAATGTTGCCTGATCCAGGATCTTGAAATGCAAAATGAGGCGCAACAGAGTGCGGTGCCCAAGTATACCAGCCAGTCATGCCCATAACCGGTTCCGCGAGCATGAGTGCTCCGGTCGTCGCTAGTCTACTTCGGCGAGCCATGACCGGCAGGCTGGGGCAAGGCGAAGTTCGTGATGATCAACTCTGCGGGAAGTGGTTGTATCAATGTTTGCTCTTTGGAAGAGATGCGGGTAGACGTTCTGAAGGCCGACACCAGCCAACAACAACTGCGCAAAGCACAGCACGGGTGAGAAGACGGAGGATTCGAGGAGATGGTGGAGATTGCCGGGGACTGGGAGAACAAGGCTCTAGATATTCCCCACACATGCCCATGCTGGAGAGTCATCAAATATGATAAAAGTCGGATCAGGGGTATTCCCGGATCAGCCGGCTGAACTTCTGAATTAGGGTACTGGTATCTGCATGTCGATGAGAGGGCCCAAACCTGCTATAATGCGGCAATAGCGTACGACAGAAAAGCTGGATGAGCAGGTCTAGGTGGAAGAATTGGGCGTGTACGGTATGGCATCGAAGAAGTGGGAGACTGTCAACTTCGTTAGGATGGCTCTCAACCGACAGGTTCACACCTTAACAATGACGCATAACGTTCAGACATGGCACCCAGCATTTTTCCTTCTCGCTCCTCTCCCACAAGAGGTGAAAGTTCGATCCCTATTCGTGGCAGTGTATCCGTACTGTGAAGAAGTATGTCGGCGACCTTGCCGTTATCGTTCTGCTCCCTGGTCGGTTTGAGGATCCTTGCCGCCACGACCCTCCAAGCACCCTAGCTTTGATCCACGCCAGTCCCGGTCCAATCAGGCTCGGTCCTGTGTTTTGTCGGCGAGGCTCAGCGGCAATGCTCACCCGCAGCATCTAATAATAAGCTCTAGGTGGGTTCAACGCAGTTGATGAGGGAAGTTGAAGGCTGAGCGGAAGCGGCGTTTGGACTTGGAGGACGATTCCAGTGCCTGCAATATAGATCGGCAGAAAAGGAAATGATTACCAAGACTCTAGAGTTGACCCTGAGCAAATATCTTAACCTGGGCCGAGTATTTTAGGCCAAAGACCGGTAGTTGCAAAGGAGCACACCTCGTGATACCCAGGAGCCGGGGGGCCAATCATTTGCAGGTCCTAGAGTTTTGATACGGACGGGTTATTCCATGTCGAGGTAAACTCCGTGTATCGCCAATTCGCCGGATAAACCATGGATCGATTCCTGCTCCTCCTGTGGTCTCTGCCGGGCCATCGGATCTCGTCATACGATATCGGCAGAAATCGGCCCTTGAGCCTGTCCAAGGACACGACTTGTATTGCCTGGTGTATTTGGCTTGCTTTGAAGCCCCCTGCTGTCGATGCAGACGCTTCAAGTAGCTAGAGGTGGAGGTTCTGGATTAGGAGCACCAGATTCGGTCTTCACAACCCATCGAGTAGTATGGAAGGGTTCGCGAGGCAAGCAAAGTATGATGTCGCGACTCAGAATCGGGCTGTCACTTTCTTCTCGAAATCTCTCATCCGGCTCGAAATCAAATGTGTACCTGCCAGGTAGGTAGGAGGGAGGGAAGGCAGAGAGGCACTGTCTCTTTGCATTGAGCGCCGCTTATCCAAGTACCCTCTGTTAAGGTTACGCACTGCTTCCGTTTGTTTGGTTACTGAAGGATACTTGGTCCTTGAGGCCCCCCACCACTTTCCAGCCCAAGCGCAACTGCTATAACAAATTCCCGTCAACTACTCATCAAGTCACGACGGCTCCCTTTCATACTTGTCCTTCTGGTTTCGATTATTGACTCACGACTGTCTGATCTATTGAGCTATTCCCTACCCCGAAACTCTGATTGGAACCTTCAAGAGCACGTACTTAACTGTGGAGCAACGGCAGGCGCTCAGCAGAAACAAAAGACATCGAGAACAGGGCGATGGAACAGATTTCCGTTTCCCAAGAGTTTCAAACATTGATTTGGAAGAACCGTGACCAACTCCCGGTCATCAGTGTACTTCTAGACCTTGCTGGAGCATCTGTGGAAGACCAGACTGTCATAGAGTGCCCGCTAGTATGCAATCGAGGCAAGTCGCACTGCAGAAGCGACTTGTACTGTACGACCATGTCTCGCGCCCAACGAAGGGCGGCCTCCTCGTCCTCGTCGTTGTCCTCGCCGAAAACTCCTGAAACGACCGAGGAAAACGCTAGATCGATAGGGAGCCTGTCAATCCCGGTACATGGTGTCGGCCTGCCATCTATCGGCAAGCGTTGGCTCCGACGAATATTGCTCGACGCGATGATTTCTTGAAAGGTAAATGTTTGTTCTGAGGCAGTGGCCGGATGCAGACGGTCATTTGATGCACACGACCAGCGCTACCGTGTGTTCCTGCCTCTTACTGGTTCAAGGCAATCACTGCAACGTCGTCCAACATTCTTTTTCGCGCAAGGGGTGAAGAAAGCGGTCCAGTGGCACCTCTGTGCCATCAGGGGTGTATTCTGGCTGCACCGAGACTGCATGGTCAGCAGTAGAGCGGCGGTCTGTTCTCATCTACTGAGACGCTACAAAGTAGTTACCCGTGTGGCAGCGGCGCTTCCGTCCGGTATGCACCAAACAGCAATGACTGGCCAGTCGAATGAGTAAACTACTCACAGGTGTCACCCCTACATCAGTCTGGCCACCCAAAAAAGACTGATCAGCATGGCACTTGCTTGACGATGGGAGGAGGTGGCATATGCATGTAGGTTTGCCAGCAAACATAGACTATGTGCGTCAAGGCATCAGTGGGGAGGGGTGTCACGAGAAGCGAATCATCAACAACACAACTTTCTTTTTCAGGATTCCTGCTTTTGATGTTTGCGCAAGGCAATCGACCCTTACCATCTTCTCCGGGGGCAGTTCAATTGCTCCGCGGATGATATCCCTTCGCAAGTGAGCGCCAGCGACACCACCTCTCAGCGACGCCACCAAGCAAACAACCGTCCTTGGGAAACACCAGTAGTGATGGCGGCCAAGGAAGACTGCAGCTTGCTCGCTGTTTGCCTGTATCTGGCGGTGGGTACCTATCTAGTCGGTGACATGATTACCGTCAAGATGATGGTTTCCGGCACCCTGCTAGGGATGTCAAAGTTCACTCCATCAACAAGCCGTGAATGCCTATAAAGGCCACCGAACTTCTACGCTTCCGCTCAAGATCAAGTAAAGTCATATGCATATTCGATCTGACTGTCTGCTCATATCATTGTCTGGTTGCTTTGCTCGTTTCAATTGGGGAGCTCGAGTATTCTTCCGCTTCCCTTTATCTTCTTTCCAGCCATTGCCACGACGTACAGCTGAAGCGCAATATTTGCCCCTAGGAACCCTCGCTAGAGCTGTCGTAAGTTAACCCTCAGTTCTTGTCCTCTTTCAAGCCCTAGATCCTAGCTGACCATGTGTAGCCATAGAGTCATGTGTTACCACAAGATCTTTGAATATCTCGATTGTGGTCACTTCCACTCCAACGGCAGCTGGCTGTGCTGGAACGCCATGTCTACAGGAAAACCATGTGATCGCCGCAAGTGGGGGAGTGCTTTTGTCGAATCGCTCGAGGAAACCTGCGCGCAGTGCTTTTACGACACCCCCCCAGATACGCCCACTGCCCCTCCCTCAGATCCCATCTGGTCTCAGTAGACCAGCTAAAGGAGTTTCATGTTTGTAGGAAGCCTGCTCCTAGGAAGGATAGCTACTAGTGTGGTTATTTCCATGTTGAAAGAGGGCCGCAGTTACCAGACTGTCGTCCCACACCCTGGAAACGGGTCTCTCAATAATATAATGCATAACGTGCTTCTGACATACATTTCCGTGACATACGCGCTGCTTTTCTTTTTGCTAAGCTGACAAATGTTTTGTATATCGTATAGCTTCTATGGCCAGTGGGGAGAATCGGCCATCTTTATTTCCCATAGGGTCTTAGGTCGAAAAAGTCGTTTCACACGAATCCAACATGTAGGTTGGCTTACACTTGTTATCCTTTGCTGGCGTATTCTGATCTACTAATAGGCCAGTACCAATTCGATCACCAGCCACCTCCAATACCCCATCAGCCGCTCGGGTATGAGACCGTGGCTACGATATGGAGGTCGAAAGTACGCTGTCTTCCATCTGTCAGCGTTTCCTACGATCGGTCTAGTCCAGCAGATAGTTAAATGCATCACAGGGACAGATACCGGCCTCGAGCACGTTGTGTTCAGAATAAAGGTATAAATATGTTGGTATCAATCCGAGACTGTTAATCCAGTCCAATTCCTTCAAGCGCCCTACTTTTTCCTATCGTCGATAGGGATCTGCCTATGACCAAGACAATCGCAAATCTCGTCGTTAGAGATCCACGCAGGTATCCTTCCCGTAAGCTTAAGAACAAAACAGACAATAACGATATATAGTAGAAATACAAACACAAGCGGGCTGCCACGAGCAGTTTGAGATCCCAGATCAACCCCGCCGTTCTCTGACTGCTTTCAGGTCTGGCCGTTTGAGCTATAGGAGTATTCTCCTTCGTCTCCGTTGTCACCGACGGAATTCTGTTCATAATCGTCTTGCTCAGCACCCTCATTCCCTGGGCCATTTGGGGTGGACGTCTCGCCTCCAGGGCTTGCTTGGTTGACTGCGAGGTAAATATGGCCTTGCGTACGAAGCCGGATATCTTCAGACAGGAAAATGACGGTGCACTCATCCGAGTCGACAAGCGTTGAATCCGTAGACGAGGGAGTCAAGGCGGGCGGCGAGTCCAGAGGGGGGGTGGCGGGCAGCTCTAGGAACTGATTCTGCTGAAGGGTTTCTTGGCCGTCGCAGAGGGGTGTCAAGGGCGCCGCAGGCTGTCCTAAGCCCGGACGTGTCACAGACATGGTGAGGAACTCGTTGAAATCATCAACGTCTGTGTCGGCATCGTCGTCGTTGGAGTCGAGACTAGCCAGGTACGCCTGCTGTATCTCGGGCGGCGTGCTGCCCATGCGGTACTCTTCGGCCACCTCTCGGCCGTAGTCTTCGATACGGCCCTCCTGGCTCCTGATGCAATTCAGCAGCTTGTCACGGAGACGGGCGACGAATAGACTGTCAGAGCGGATCCAGGAGAAGGCAGGCGAAGGGGGCCTCTCGACGAGCCAGCGGCCCTCTTTCTCCATGAAGTCGGGATAAGGCTAAATGCCAAGCAACAGATCAGCTCGAGATCATTGATAGGGAAAGGCCTCCCAGAGGCTCTTAGCCATACGTACGTCATGCCTGAGCATAGTCGGGGTGGGATGCGGCCCGTTGATCCCTCCACCAGGAACACGCCGAGGCATCTTGGACATGGTCAAGGTCGTGGGAGCACTGGATGTCTTCCAAACAGTCAAGGGCTCTTTTGCTCAAAGGAATGTGGTATGAGGGCGGTATGGGAGGTATGAACGACAGGAGGTAAGGGTCTGTCGAGACAAACCCCGTCTATATACAGCAGGAAGACAGGCAGGCCGCCGTGACTGGGGAAACAGGGAACAAGGCGCAAAGAGGCCGCTCGGTCAGAAACGCGGAGGTCGATGGACCTGTGCCTCGAGACCTGGGGGAGGGACTCGTTCCCAGCTCTGGGAAGGCCTTTGCATGCTGCAGCACTAGCGGCACGGTATTGATGCGCAGCGTTCAAGAAGTCGTTTTTCCTGCTTCATACGCAGCCGAGATTCCATCAGGTTCGTTCTCTCATTCCCCTCGCAGATGGCGCACAGCCCTGACCGCCCAATGGGCTTGCTCACAGCATCCACCGGGACCTTACGACATGTCTCGCCTTTTTTTTTTTTTTTTCCTTTTCACCCCCCTCGAGGATTATTTCTTTTCTTCTCCCACCGTCCTCCCTCACTGTGCTAAGCCAGCAAGACTACGGCAGGAGGCTCGGTAAATGACGACAGCAGGATATGAAGGGAGGCAGTGATCCCGCTGGTGGTGCATCCGCTGACTCTTGGTCCTACACGACCGCGGTCCCTCTCCTCGGCTGTGCTTCTTTTCCCCTTGACGAGAGAGAGAGAGAGGGAGATGCTCTGTTCGCCCATCGTGTACGGATGGCGATGGATGCAGAGTGAAATTTTCCTCTAGAATAACACAAAGAGGCGGTGATCAGCAGGCCGAGCCTGTACGGAGCGAACGCGCGGGTGGCGCTCCCCTCAGAGCTGCAGCTTACGCCCATTCTGCCATTGTCGTTGCTTTTTTTTTTTTTTTCCATGCCACAGACCAAATCCAAGTATCCTGGTCCCTGTGCCGTCGCCGTCTGGCACATCCGCGGCCGGCCACCAATGACAGCAGCCGCATGTCGCACTACGTGGTCGGCTCGTACCCAAAGTTGTCTCAATCCCGAGCAGCTGCCCTCTCAGCTTCGCGTCCCGCCGCTCCCATTGCTTGGTTGTGCAAGAAAAACAACGACGCTCAGATAGATCTCCTTGGCCCCCTCCTCTCTGGGTGATGAAACCCCCGCGTACCCTCAATTACGCTGGCATGTCTGGCCCCCTCCCCACGGATCCCTCCGATCATCGTGGTCCCACGTGTCCGGTCCGTTTCCTTGCAGGTGGGAAGTCGAAGCGCCAAGGTTCTCGGTAAATGGGCTGCGTCATACTCGTCTCTTCTTTTCTTTCCTCCTAGGCAGTTGTGGTGGGAGTGCCGCCGGCAATGCAGCTTCAGGGACAAGGGCATGACGGAACTGGTGTTCTGGACCGTCACCGGGATGGGATGCCGTGTCTGAGGTTCACAGCCAAGGCTAGGAAAGCCAACCCCCCACCCACTCCCCCTTGCGATGTGGCCCTTGCTTTTCGATTTATATGATGGCTTTGTGAAAAGAGTAGCTACTGTGCGTGCGTGCTTACTGCCACGACGCCACGAAAAGCTTATACGCATTCCCCACACTGTACTAACATCGCGTCCGGTTACCCGTCCACTGGTTTTGGTTCTGGAGAAGCAAGGTTGTGGGAGCGCCTTTCACAGCGAGTGAGTGACGGAATGATCTCGAGTTACGAGGCAGGGTTGCTAGGATCGGGACAAGTTGGCGAGGCCAGTCGGCCGCGTCAGTCTGGCAATCTGGGCGTCTAGACGAGACGTAGAATGGCCATGCAGGTGGGCTTGGAGGTGACAAACTGGATAAACTATTTGACAGCCATGTCCTTGGCTCGCGATCTATCACTAGGAGCTTACAATACAAGGACAAGTTTCATGAAAAAAAATCAGTGGCTTGAATATATCCAATCTAAACCGTCTAGGCCTATCTATACACCCCAGTTCTTTTTACGCTCTTGCCTGGGACAGCACCACGCCGGCTGTCGTTTCGAATGGTTTCCCCAGGTGGGACCGACACACCATCGGCATGCCTCCTTCGACGCCGCTATACGCTTAGGTATGGTGTCCTTGTCTCGCTTCCCATGCGGCTTCTGCCTATTGCTGCTGGCTGCAACGCATGACGTGCATATTTGTCGTGAAAATCTGATCGAGTAACCCTTGTCGGTAGGATCAATTTACAGCTGGTCAAGAAGACCGTTGCTCTCGAGCAGGAGAATGATCTCGTGCACAATGGAGCGGACGTTCTGCTTGGAGATGTCGACGGTGAGGTCGGCCTTCTTGGGAGTCTCGTAGGGGTCGTCGATTCCGGTGAAGCCCTTGACCTTTCCGGCGCGGGCAGCGGCGAAGATGCCGCGGCGGTCCATCTTCTCGCAGTACTCGAGAGGGGTGGCGGCGTGGACGAGGAAGAAGGGTCCAGACTTCTCCACGAGCTCGCGAGCCTGCTGGCGGGCCTCCTCGAAAGGAGCAATGGGGGCCACAATGGTGGCGGCACCAGCCTTGGTCAGCTCGGAGGCGACAAAGGCGAGACGGGCAATGTGGATGTCACGCTCGCGGCGGCTGAAGCCCAGCTCCGAGGACAGCTCACCACGGATGGCGTCGCCAAGGAGCAGCGACACGGATCGGCCACCGCTCTGATTAAGGGTAGCCTGCAGGGCGCGAGCAATCTGCTCCTTGCCACTGTTGGTGTAACCAGTGAAGAAGATGGTGAAACCCTTCTCCTTGGGGAGGGGGTTCTGCTCGCGCAGCACCTTGACGACCTCGGGGTAGGAGAACCACTCGGGGATCTCCTTGCCGGTGCGCAGACGGTTGCGCAGCTCGGTACCAGAGATGTTGAGGGTGGCGGTGCCCTCGGGGATGGAGTCGCGCGGCCAGTACTCGTCCTTCTCGGGGAGGTAGATCATCTCCTGGAACTCAACCATCTTGATGCCAAGCTCCTCCTGGTACTTCTGGACGAGGATCTGAGCATCGTAGGGGCCGTAGTGGTCCTTGCCGTTCTTGTTCTTGCCGGGGCCGGCGTGGTCACGGCCGACGATGAAGTGGGTGGCACCGTGGTTCTTGCGGATCACGGCGTGCCACAGGGCCTCACGGGGACCACCCATGCGCATGGCGAGGGGCAGCAGGGCCAGGGCGGCCATGCCGTTGGGGTAGCGGGGCAGGAGAGCCTTGTAGACACGGACACGGGTGAAGTGGTCGATGTCGCCGGGCTTGGTCAGACCGACGACGGGGTGGATGAGGACGTTGGCCTGCTGGGAGCGGGCGGCACGGACCGTCAACTCACGGTGAGCACGGTGCATGGGGTTTCGGGTCTGGAAAGCAACGACCTTTTGCCAGCCGAGCTTGTTGAAGTGGGATCGCAGCTCAGAGGGGGTGACTGCGATGTAAGTTAGCAACGCTACTCGTGCTGTGTCTGGAAGGCCAGAAAGTGGTCTTACAGCGGAGATCCAAGAAGTCGTAGTGCTCCAGGCGGTTGACAGCCTCGAGCTTACCACCGACGTAGAACTCCTTGGCGGTAGAAAACAGGTACTTGACACCTGGGTGGGTGTCATCGTCGCTACCGAAAACCTCGATGGCCTCCTTAACCCTGTTGCGCGGCTTGTTAGCAATTGACCTTGCACAGGACAGGCGAGGCAAGGGTCCTACTTGTCGGGGGTGTACACATCCTCAACGGTGAGGATGGCAAGGATTCGGTCGTCGCGGAGGTCGCGGAGGGCAAGCTTAGCACCCTCCTTGATGCCGAGTTCGTCGATCTGGGCCTGGTCGACGTCCAGGTTGATAGGCATGCTCATGAGGCAGCCATCGACCAGACGGTGGGTAGAGACGACCGAGTCGTAGTCCTTCTGAGTCATGAAGCCTGTTGCACATGGTGGTCAGTCTGGATCTGGTGGCCTGTCTCAGATAGCAGTGCCCCGCGATCTACCTATGGCGGGGCAGTGCGGGAGAGAGAGAGAGAGAGAGGGCAGCATGGGCATACCTTCCAGAGGCGAGAAACCACCATTGAGGATCAACTCGAGATCGCAAAGGTGACGCTCAGACAGGGTGAGGGTGGGAAGCTGCTCGGCCTCAGCCAAGAGCTCGGCCTGGCGAGGCAGATCGCGGGCAAAGAGGTCCTTTAGGACACCGCCGTTGGGAGTGTTGGCCATTGTTAAGGATGCTTGGGAGGGGGTCGAAGGGGGGAATTGGGTTGACGGTCCAGCTGATGGATGCAGAAGACAAGAAAGAACTCTCAGAGAGCGAGAGGAAGCAGATTTAAAAGTGCGCCGGCTTAAAAAAATTAGTGGGTGGAATCAGTTGGCTCGACGAAGTGGAAGCGATGACGGAGAAAGTGGGAGGTGTGGGTATATTTTCTTCCCAAGTCTGCAACAACGAGTCAAGGGTGAAGAACGAAAATGCTGATGATGATGTAGATTCGAACAGCAGGAGACGCAGAGGGGGATGAATGTATTAAATAGGAAAGCATCCAACGGCAATGGCTCTCGATGCTCTTGTAAGCGGTCGTTGTTTTGAAGCCAATCCTCCAGGCTGCTCCTCCAGGCACACGGGCACACACACACATCCTTCCGCCCGCCCTACGGTGCGGTACCTTGCGGCTGGTGGCAGGGAAGCGCACGGCCGGGCTAAGCCAAGCTTGCCGTCCTGGGCCTGGTTCTATCTATGGAAACTGCGGCTTTGGGAGGAGCAGAGTCAGACGGATAAATTTGGAGGTGCCACAGGGCATAAGCACATGTCCCCATAGCCAGGCCAGTCGGTCAATTTTTTGCCCTGGGAGCTTGCAAGGCCCTTTTCGACGGATCCGCGCACGCATTGACAGGAACCACTCCATTCTGTGTCAATCTTTGTCAGTGGGTTGGGAGTAGCAACATGGCAGAGATTCGCTTCCGTTGTCGCTGTGTCGCAAAAATCACGACAGCGTCGGCAGCCGCTGCCGGACGATGCGTATACAGGCGGCCACGGCTCTCGAAATGTTCCAAAAGCCTCCAACGATGACGTGCTCAGCATCCCAATCCCGTTCCGGCGGCTCTCGGAGCGGGAAGCAGAGGCAAATTCTCGTTGTTCCCCCCCCCCCTTTTCTTCACCTTGCCCAAGTAGTCATCGTCCTAGCAGTTCTTTGGTGGGGCCGCCGCAGAGGTGTGCTAGGTTTCGAAGGGCCCTCGAAGAATTGATGCAGCACGCCGACGCTGGAGGGGTGTTGGCGGATTGTCGATTGGTCAGGCCAAGGGTTGCGCTGCCACAGCCTTGCATGGCCCCCACCAGATTATCTGTAAGCTCACCTGCAGTTGGGATGGGGTAGCTGGTTGATGGTGAAACTCGGCTGTGTCAACTTGCATAGAGGACGATGCCATTATCATAAGTCCAATGCCATCTCCTACGTTGAGGACAAGTTGTATGCATGTTTCCGCTTGCGTCAGTGGTGCGCCTGTTCCGCTGGGAAAAGAGTATATCGGCTCCCAGACTACAGGCTCCTCCGGAATCAACCCACCAGCCAGTCTTTGAGCCATTGAGCCCCGGGGGCAATGCTACGAATATACGGAAACAGGACCACCGTGATTATCAGATTACATGTAGAGACGATGGGGTTGGATTCAGAAACTGCTCCGTCATCTTGCCTTGTGCAACTCAATTGGTCGAATGCGTCGATACGTAGCATCAGCCCACCGGCCAAAGCGAAGCATAAGGCTGGCGTTGCCGTTTCTTCACGGCGAGGCGGCTCGCTAGACCAAGTCGCGGAAGTGAATCCCTAATCGCGCCATAACGTGGCTGCGTCGCTGTTCCCGACTGAAACAGCCGTTCCGTACCGCTCTATCGCAGAACCGCAGAATTGCTGTGGAAATGGACAGCCAAGCTCCTTCGTCTGCAGAGATCCATGGAGGATGACGATGGGCAGCAGCATCCTGGTTGACAACAGTTTCTAAGAAAAGATGACAGGACGGTAGCGGCTCTCAGGGTCCACCGGCCAACCAGCCCATCCCTGGCCCCCAGGCTGATGAAACTTCCATTTTCTCTTCCATCGCACGAGTCCAATCCGCACAACGGGCAAGATCTTAGCTCTGCCGCAAATTGGGCTGTCGATGCTCCGCTCTAGACCTTGACGATGCTCGTGCACTCGCCTGGCGTCCGCCCTTGGACACGGACGCCGAACATGGCCGTGTTCGTCACTGGGCCGGGCCGGATCCGAGGCGTGCGGCACGTGGGCTGCATGCAATTGACAACACAACCAATAATGCATCACTCCATCCTCAAGACATACCTTGTCGGTGTGTCTCTTCCAACCATGATGCTCGTGAATGCGTAGGGTCTATCATCGCAGGTTCCATGTTCAGTGGTCTCAGTACCCATGCTTATTTCTGTCAACCCTACTCATGACATGCTGCTTATTGCCCGATGTCAAGACTTTGTCCAAGCTACGCGGTCGAATACGGGCAGCGTGAGAAAAAATAATTGCCAAGTACCCCCGGTTGCTGGCCAGCCTTGCGCTACACTAGATTATCCCCCGAACCGTCGCTGCGTTTGGCGCGCAGGCGAAGCCATCACGGCTGAGATATTTGCGGGGAGTTTCAGCGCAGTTCGCGCTCGCGTCGCCGTTGGACCTGGCGCCGGTCAGACCGTCAAGGAAAACCTCCGCTTAGTAATATTCGTCAAGTAAGGCGCGGGTCAGACTGGCAGGTATGGGGAAGAGCAGGCCGGAAACCCTGGCATGCTTTGGACGTCTGCCTGCGTGACCGGCAGTTATGCTTCGGCCACGGGGCAATGAAGTGCCGCGTTATCAAGTTTCGTGTGTTCCTATGCTGGCTGAACCCTGCTGCGTATCGCCAACTGATGTCGCATAACGTAAGCTTAGCTGCGACCTACCCTGTAGAACAAAGTGATGCTTACCGGCAGACAAACTACACCAAGCAAAGATGAATAATGAGCTTTAAACCCGCGATGAGCCTATCACAATCATTGCATCGAGCGGGATTGGTGGGTTCTTATGTCAGAGATCTCCTGATTGACGAATTACATGGAGGGGGATGTTGATCAGATTCAAGGCCGCACACGTAGCCCACGAGCATCCCGTGATACATCGGGTAAGACATGTGTGCCCAGTAAAACTATCCATGATGCTCCGTCTGAGCACTGACAGGTGAGAAGTTGTCTCTATGACGCTCCCAGGAGATCAATCGCATACATCACATATATCAGTCTCAGAAACCACTGCGATCAAACTACTAACAGACACGTCTCTTCCGAATCGGCCGAGCCCCAAAACAGGAGTCTGCAATGGCGCAAGAAGCGATGCGTGATTGGCGTGGGCACCGGCCCGAACAAACAGGCTAGCCACACCAGCCCTAGCAGCTTTAGAGGGCGATGTCTTGCGACGGGTACGCAAGAAGTGTCTTGTCTCGCCTCTCGATATCGATGTCAACCGAGTCGGAAAGCTTGGCACATGTGCTTCGTCCGTACCGCATTGTTTCCACGTGCTCGGCATGTGATGGCGATACAGTACGGGGCTGTTCGCAGGGCCTGATAAGGCAAGAGTAGGTAGGTACCTAGGGTATGCTTTCGGGTTGTGGGAGCAAGTCACGTAGTTGAGGAACCCCATGGGCAGGAGCGACGCTGGCGCATTCCAGTACAGGTGCCAAGGTCGCCAAAGTCGACCCAAGCGAAACGGTTGTGCAAGATGCACGCGGTGACAAGCGAACGAGCTCCTCCCACCTTCGTATTCACCGTTGGGCGCAATCATCGAGGTGGGCCGGGACCGTCCACACAGAAGCCCCGGCGGCCTGTCGGACCTGCAGCGCCAACACCAAGATGCTGGGGCACCCTGCATCGCGCTTGGCGGTGTTGGGTCGCCTCGCCAGCATTCTTGTCGTTTCTGCCAGTTGACCCTTCGACAGCAGCGCGAAGATCGCCATGAGCTGATCTTGCTCCGACGCTCCTTTCAACTCTCCAGACGGGTTGGGTTGTGGGCGACTCTGTATCATGCGTTGCGGCTCACATACCGCTTGCCATTATCGTGGATAGGGGTCTTGTCCAACCTCTATCTGCACTCACATCGCAGCAGCCATTCGATGCCCGAAATTGCTGCAATCTAATACCCCCCGGCCATTCGAAGGCGAGTCTTGCCTATCTCTCTTGGCTCCCTCGCTTCAAGCGCCAGCTGTATACCTGCAGTGCACGTCAAAAGTCGTCAAACGGCTTGCACAGCCTCCCCGAAACAACCCCCCACGCCTCGTCTCGCACCCGTGCGGCCACCCTTTTGCTGCTTTCACGATCCTGCACACGTCCTGCGCTGGACGGCCGGTAATCGCAACAACCTCAATCAACTCTTCCCCTGGCTGCGTCGCATCCAACGAACGACTCAACACAGCGAGGAAGGCCTATGTACCGCGAACACGGCAACCCTTAATACTTAATTTTTTATCCGGCCAATCGAATCGATGCCTGCCTGACTGGTCGAGGAATCCGGGGGAAGATAACGGCCTTTGCGATTGGACATCCATCACATCAGCGACGACAACTTTCACTCATCCCATCGGTGCGACCTGCGCGCCAACGTCAGCCCAACATGTTGAGCATAGTTCCCCTAATAGCCTTGATGGCTGCGGCTGCCACGGCTCAGGAAAGGGTCTACATCGAGGGCCGGGGCCGGGACGGCGTCGTGCGCCAGCTCGATGTAAGCCGCTACCCTTCCCTTTGGACAGGAGACTTCGACGACTGCATGGGTGGCGACAGCTTGTTCAGCGTTACCAAATTCGATGCCGCCTACTATGCCGATAACCTGACGGTTCTATTCCATTTTGATGCTACAACCAACATCCGTCGTGACAACATCATGAGTAAGCTCTACTCTCCGCCAGTGCCCAAGTCTGAGCGCTAACCTGATTCGCAGTGCACATTGCTGTTGATGCATATGGTGAGAGCAGATTCGACATAACATACGACCCCTGCCTGGCGAACATGTATAGTGCCTGTCCTCTGAATGCTTCGAGGCCTATCGAAGCCTTTGCTGTTATTCCGGTAGCCCCGCGTGATGTGGAGGGAATCCCCGGCATCGCACTCGGTATCCCTGACCTTGAGGGTTACGCCCGCCTGCGCCTCTTTTCAAACACGACCCAGACGCAAATCGGATGTTTTCAAGCGGCCATGACCAACGGGCAAACGCTTTCGCAACCGCACTCCGTCGGCGTCATCATGGGAATCTTCACGTTTTTCGCAGTCTTGGCCTCGTTCGCCACGGCCATATATGGAATCAAAATCACGAGCATGCGCACGCATTACGCCCACTCATTCTCCGTGCTTGTCATCTTTGACACTTTTCATTCCATC
Organism: Stachybotrys chlorohalonatus IBT 40285; assembly: GCA_000732775.1. Taxonomy (NCBI): domain Eukaryota; kingdom Fungi; phylum Ascomycota; class Sordariomycetes; order Hypocreales; family Stachybotryaceae; genus Stachybotrys; species Stachybotrys chlorohalonatus. Next base: position 11,158 of record KL660496.1, on the reverse strand, counting down.
TTCTTCTCCGGCGCACTATCGGTCAACTGGCCCAGCGTGCTGCCGGCGTGGTGGAGCAACTTTGCCTGGTCGGCCGGCATGTTTGCAAGTAACGGCATGGTCAACTCGATTAGTCCCTTTGCAGGCATCTCGGGCAACAGGAGCCAAGTTGGGGGAGCCGGCTCTATCATCATCAACAACGGCGGGGGACTATTGCAGGAGATTTACGGTCGGTCATCGGACCTCGCTGGGACGATGGAGACTACGCCCGTCTCCAGCCTGACACGCCGCAACGAGTACAACGCTAGCAATCCGTACGACTACACGTGGAACGGCGACGCTCGAATCCCGGGTATGCCACTGCCCGGTACTTGGCCCGGACTGGGCGGAACGCTGTCTGCAGTGAATATCCCGTATGCCGAGGCGTTCACACTTGGCCTTATCTGGTTGTTGGTTATCTTGAGTGCGGTGGCGCTACTCATTGTTGCTGCAAAGTTCCTGCTTGACCTGTTCGTGAAGATGAAGTGGCTGAAAACGGATGGGTTCGACTACTTCCGCTCACACCTTTTCGGCTATGTCGCCTTTGGACTCTTACGAACACTCTTTATTGCCTTCTTCGCCATCATGACTCTGGCCATGTACCAATTCTCGCTCCGCGGACCAGCTGGCCCCATAGCCGTGTCAGTCATTATTTGGGCTATTTTCTTGGTCGGCATCGGCGGGCTGACGGCGTACGCTTGGCATGTGAGGACGAAAGAGGGCAAGTTTGCGATTGCGCGCGACTCACTGCGTTTCGAAAGTCGAAAAATCTTCAAGATTATTCCATTCATCACTACGATTCGGGAGAGTAAGCTGAAAGAGGAGAGGGAGGAGAAGCCGCGCCTCTACGCCTCTATCCCATTTTCTTACATCAACTTTACTCCCAACGATCCCGATCGCAAACATGTGCACCAAGACGAGACGTATTTGAAGCGTTTTGGGTGGCTTTCAGCTCGGTACCGACGTACACGGTGGTGGTTTTTCACTTTCTACCTCGTGTACCAGTTCGTGCGCGCCGCCTTCATCGGCGGTGGTGCTGGATCACCTCAGGCACAGGTTTACGGACTGTTTGTCTTCGATGTCATCTCGCTCATCGCCATGATGATGATTAGTCCCTTTGAGAGCAACCGCAATACCGCTATGGCTGTCTACATGCTCGCCATCTCCAAGATCATCACCACGGGCCTCTCCATCGCCTTCCTTCCAGAGTTTGGCCTTGACCGCATCATAGCCACAGTCCTGGCGTTCATCATCATTGTCACGCAGGGATTTCTTGCAGTTGCTGTCCTGATCCTTATCGTGCTAGGCATGATATCATCCTGGATGTCGCTATCGCGAAACCGCGAAGAGTTCTTCAAATTACTCGATCCCATCCGCGTTACCTACTACGAACACATAGAGGCACGAGCGGCAGACTTGCCGCGACAGAAGAAGCGGTCAGAGGAGGAAGTCGAAGTTGTCCAACCGAGCTTCAACATCAAGGAGGTCCGCCGAGCCCCCAAGATAGAGGATGAAGATGAAGACATGGTGAGGGAAATGCAAGTGCCCAGCCCTTTGGATGCGGACATGGAGCCCATGCGTCGAAACCGGGCCAACAGCGCAAGCTCCCGCTACTCCGTCAGTAGCTTGCCTCGTGGTGCCCGAGCCCACCGAGCTTCGTGGAGTTCTCGAGACTTTGCTCAATGGGATGCCGAATGGAGTCGGGCAGAGCCAGCTCGGATCAACAGAGCTCGCAGCAGTTCCCTCAGGATGCAGGCGCTGAACCAGAGGAGCGGAGCAGCAACGCCTGTTGGCGTGCCGGGCATCGTAAGACCCATGACACCAACGAGGGAACACTCCACGGAAGGACCAGCACTGATCATCAACACTGATGTTGCTACCCACGGACAGGGGACCATCTTCGAGGCACCCGAGAAGGAGGAGGGAGTTCGATCTGACGAAAAAGGGGCCCTATCAGCCGTCACGGCCTCCACATTGGACGTACACGACGAAAAGAGCACGGCATCGCAGCGTTCGGTGTCGCCGATGACCCCGACTGACCCTGAGAAGAAGTTATAGTTTGAAGCGTCGAAAATACCCACCCAAGCAAGATACTTGCATTTGTTTTTCTCCCTGCATTAGCGAGCGGCAGTAATGCTATCATAGAAGAATTGGCGACCAAGATAGGCTGAGAAGACGCGACGAAGCAGGCGTTGACTATCTTGTGGGAGATTTAGAGGCAACTCCACGTCCGTGTCACATTATACCACTTATTGACGGGCGAGACGTAATGTTAACTTTCATAGTATGTATAGGAATGGTTTAGGAGGCGGTTAGAGCAGACTCGCATTACACATACTATCATGTGACAACGAAACAATTAATTAAGCTACCCTACTAATTGGCTGCAAGAGATATGATGGTTTTGTGAAACAGGCGCCGTCAAAACGAGGCGTCTCAATCACTGTACCATCCTATGCCCAATGTAATGGGTATGATAACCACTATCTCAGCCCTCCAAGTCGAGCTCTGGACAAGAGAACAATCGCTCAGTACCTCTTGAGGGCAAGATACCAAGCCTTGACCTTGTCGAATACGACACCAAGTCCACAACTGGCATCACCAGGCTCGTCCATAGTCTCGACGCTGACCCGGGGGCCCTCCCAGTGAACGAGCTGCCTCTCTCTGCTCCCTAGTCAACATCACAGCTATCGCAACGGGGCCTTAGTATGATGGGGCATCTGCTTACGCGCTGTAGCCGCAGTCCTTGATCACGACGGGCTGCTTGGTGAAGAGGATGGAGCCGCAGCCGGTGCACTCGTTGAAGTAGGCCGCGTGGGCGGTGTTGCGGGCTGGCTTGGATCGCTTGAAGAGGCGAGCCTTGAACTTCTGGAAGCGGTGGGAAGGCATTTTTGAAGATGGAAGAAAAGAATAGTATAGATAGTAGAAGTGGTCTTGGGATATATGGTTGCGAGGAAGTGCTGGGAGTTGGAGTTGAGAGTGATGGATCTGGTCGACCTTCAATATGTGCAATGCGAGCTGTCTTTATATCTGCATCTCTGCAGGTCCAGGCACAGGATAGAATCTTCCACGGCCTACTCCCACCTCTCCGCCTCGTTTTTCTCTTCCATACTCCCGGCTCGGTTCCTCAGCTTTCATGTGCTTCTCTGGAACCAGCTTGCCGGCCCATGTTGGCTGACCACAACACGCAACATGTTGGTTGGCAGACACAACGTTCCTTCATGTGGGGAACCCAGAGGTCGGATTCATGTCGCAAAAGCAAGGAGGATTTCCGTCAAGGTTTGCCTGAGAAAAAGCTGCGGTACATGACGGAAAGCTAATTAACCCCATATCATCAACGAAAGGCCCTCCGAGCCCCTCCCTTCACAGCCTTGCCGAAGAGGTAAGGCTCCCCCGAGGACGAGGCGCCATGATTTGTGCCCACGGACGTCGACCGGCCTGCCATGCGGGTGCTCCGGCCAGTAGGAGGCCTTGCTAAGCGAGAGCGTCGGAGGAGGTTATGCCTCTTCAGGGGAAAAGGGGGGGGGGGGGTAGGGCAGGTAGATCGCCCAGGCACGGACCGGGGGAAACGGAGACCAGCTTGACGCGAAACATGCAGGGCTGGTGGGCGATCTGTGAGGCTTCGACGAGGAAGGGGGGAAGAAGAGTACGAAAGGGAAATGAGGGCGGGTTTGGGCGGCTGTTCGGACGTCGAGATGGTTCGAGATTTCGCGGAGCGGGGTCGCCAGTAGAAGTTCGTCTGTACTAGCACCGGGGGACGCAGACGCTGCCTTGCCCCCTTGCTTGGGGTACGACTCGTCTCTTGATATACGATGTCCTTTTGGTCTGCCGATGTCCAACTGCCAACGTAGAAGCACGGAAGTACATGCGGAGAAGGGCCTAGAGGGAGCGCGCACGGTATCCGTAGAGTCACAAGCCAGCGACAGAGAAATGCCGAACGGCCTTTCAAGCGTCGGTTCCGGCACTTGATAACGGCGCCCTCGCGGGACCATGTGGCTTCGCAGAAAGGGCTGTATTGTTCGTATCGCCAATATGCCTCCGTCAGCATAAGTTCAGCCACCGCCAACAGCGGCGAAAGCCCTCCTTGTACGCTTCACGTCCACCTGCTTCTCATCTTCTCTCCCCAACCACAAACACTCACCACCGACAGTGGCGTCCAGATAGATCGTCCACGGCGGCATGGCATCAGAAAAAAAAAAAAAAGGGAAAGGAGCGAGAGAAAAGAAGGCTCCGACATGTCCCTGCAACGTCTGCCTAATCGTGTTCTCCACAGTGTCCCTCACGCGCGGCACTGCTGCTTCTGGCGTACGGCATCTTCCGTTGGTGCCCAGTCGTTGACACACCGTTTCGCAAAAAAGACGTGGGGGAGGACAAGGGCCTGGAGCTTAATTTCTGGAGAAGGAAATTGTTGTTTCTCTCACGGAGCCGCAGTCGGTTGGCCGGGAGGTGAAACAACGGCGTGGCGTTGCTCGTTGACGATGAAGGCAGTGGAGGGACATCGGGAACCGGACCTGGGAGATGGCATGACAGTAGCTACGTGAGAGGCCGCGTGGAAGCAGTGTCGAATAGGACAAGTGTGTCGTGATTAGCTCACCGAGTAACCCCCCTGGATGATTTCCATGCCTATGTAAGAGACCTGCACCAACAAGACCTCTACGTCTAACGATCGACATCGGCCGCCCGGTAAGCACGCGAATAAGCCACGAGGCGGACACAACGTTTCAATATGACTCTTCTACCGCTGCCGTGTAAGAGGAAACACCCTGAAGCATAACAAGTACTCCACGCCCGGGATACCCAGGCACAACTCCCGCAACTTGACACGCGCAACGCCCAACAAGTATTTGATCCACACAGTTTCCATCCTTTTTCAGAAACCTGTTTGACGCCTTGATGAACTCCAATGAGCCTAGATTTATGTCATCTCGTCCTCTATAAAGAGAAGAAACGGGCCGATAGACATCCAAACAAACGGCAGCCCCATGCTTGCCCGAATGGCTTACAAGCAACACAACCAACTTCTTCACAATGATATCCAGCACCATCCGTGGGAAGCCAGCAAACACCGTCGTGAGTCGAGCTAGAACCGAAGTAGAAGGAAGAAGCGTGGTGGCGGAGGCGTTACATTAGTAGATTGTTGTACATATTAATTGACTTCTCGCTTGGCAGCCGCCGGATGACCCTGCTCGGCTGCCCGGCTTCGACTCGGCAAGCAGCTCGCTGCGCCATCAACCGTAATACGATTCGATCAGGTAGATGACGCCGAACACAAGGAATGCAACCGCACCGCCGACCGTCACTGGACGTATATTAGACAGGTAGCTCCGGAGGAAAGGGAGGGAAGTTTGGCTACTCACCAACTTTGAGACTGACACGTCCGGCAATGGCTCTACCACCAATGACAGCCACGCCGGTGCAGATGGCGTGGCCGCAAAGGGCCCCGAGCGTGACCCACCAGTAATCTTGTCCGGCAGACATGGCAATCGTCGCAATCTGGCTGCGGTCTCCCCACTCTCCGAGAAAGGTCATGACGAACGTCTGAACCCACGCGGGGCTTAGGATAAGCGAGAAGAGGTTGCCTGCGCCCTGCAGAGCGCTCCTCAGACCATCTGTTCCGCTGCTGCGGTGGGGAGGGGGCGACTGGGACGGCGATCTAGGAGGGGACTGGTATCGGCTGTTGCTCCTTGGCTGCCGTGCGCCGATGCCCATCTCCAGAGCATACGGCGATACCGTGTCTCTCTGGTTCTTAGCCAGTTCCTTCTCCTTCTCGGCCAACTCCTGCTCGACTTCGTGCATTTCAGCCGTCACACCCTCGTTGGGATCCATTTCGAGACCTTCCTTGAGCAGTCGTCCACCAAAGACGAAGAACAATAGTGAAGCCAGGAAGCTGGTCCATCGCTTGGGGATCAGAACGGGCACCGCATGGCCAAGTACGGCGGAGAGAACAGTCATGACAAGAAGAGCACCAAAGGCTGCTGTGAAGACCACCATGCGGTCGTGCTTCATCGCCATCAAGCAAGCCACCAGGAAAGTCTTGTCCCCCACTTCAGAGACCAGGATCATGGTAAAGGACAGAATGAATGAATGAAAGGGCTGTATCACTCCCTCGCTATCGTCCGAGTCGGTGTCTGTGTCTTTATGCGTTGCTGTCCCATCCTCGGAGCCGGAAAGATCGAGGTGGTCTTTGTTCGCCGAGTCAGGTACCGGAGGGATGACGTGCTGTGGTTTTTCGGGTAAATCGTCAGGTTTCTATTTTCATTGATGTTAGTAGGGTTCGCTGGCTGACGAAATCAAACAAGCAAGTGTACGCACGTCCAGTCCCGTATACCCATCAGCATCTTCATCCGTCGCCTGTTTTACGTTGGAAGCATGCATCTTTTCTTCCTCGCTATGCGGCAGCGGGGGTTGCTCTTTCGGAGCTTCGGGCTGCGTGACAACCTTGGAGCCCGTCCTGCCCTCTTGGGCTTTTCGAACCCTGTCCTTTTCTGAAACGCCGCCTTCGGTGCCCGTGGTGCCCTCTTGAGGGTGCTCGCGGTTTTTGTCAAACATGACGCCATCATTGCTCTCGGGAATTCGTTTGCCGTCGACAACGGTAGGGTCGTCCGGCCGGCCTCTTAGTTGAGGACGCTCTTGGGTCTCTCGTTCAGCGGCAGCGTCGGTTCCGACAAACGGCCCCAGGTGAGGTTTGCCGTCCTTTCCGTCGACAGGGGCATCTTTGGTCGGTACGCCAGCGCGTCGGGTATCGAGGTTGAGCGCAATCGAGTCGTCGCTGGCATCACCTCGAGCAACAGAGCCGGAGATGCTGGCCAACAGCAGCAGCAGCAACGAAGAGTTGGCTTTTGATAATTTCATGTTGATCGCGGAGGTTATTGTTTGGTCGAAGCGGTTTCAAATTTCCGGAAAGAACTGTAGGTCGCCCCAGCCGTGAATCAAGAACACAACAATAGCTTTCGTCCCGCAATCGCAGAAAGTTGCACAACCTGTCGCGACAACGGCTCCGTTGGTTCGGTGGAAAAGGGGGACAATTCGAAGTCGTAGATGGATTACGGGATTGTGATATCGTCCAGGATAGCCAAGGACAAGGGTCAGACAGAATGCGGGAAAGAGGGTGGACACAAGGCCGGACGTGACCTCGATCACATCCAACGCTTCGCTATCCGGACACAAATGGTCTGGTCTGGAGAATCAAAGATGTGGTACTGGCAGAGACAGTGAGGCTTGGAAAAGGGAGACGACGGTTGGCGAGACAAGCCACGTCCGCGAAATTCGTGCAGGGGTTAAGGGGCAAGTGCAGGTCCACGAACGCGCCGGCTTGGCACCAGTGGCTCCTTCCCCGGAAGCTCCTGTGGGGCCTCTACTCAACATTTGATAGAGTGATAAATCCTGGCAGGGCGATTGGACAGCATCGGTAAAAGCATAAATGTAAATCATGACCAAGGTTCGACTCGGTGTCTAGGGTAGCTGGCAGTTGTGGAGGGTCCGACGCTGTCGTAACCACAATACCTACCTATTGTGGGCCGTCCGGACCGGATAGTGGAATCGGGCGTTTACAATGTATGAATGTATTAAATCGTCTGCCTGTTGGGTATCGTGAGACTGGTTCATGTACAGGTGCTTCGCACGGAGGAGATTTAATGGTGAAGCCCAGGTGGTGAATATTGAAATAGGTACCGACTGATTTGGTGTTGATGACAGCTAACCAAGGCTCCCAGGTCGGACGGATCTAGCCTGGGGTTATCTCCGTTCGGGCCTATCACTCACTAAGATATCCGCATTAGGTCACTGTCAAGTAGAGAACTCGGAAAGCTTTCCCGCACACTGTGCCCTCGACCAATCGTTCCACCTCACTACCTGAAGTATCCATGGCGTCACGAATTACGGAATCAGCGTCTTCTTTCTATTGATCTCACTTGATGTCCTTTGCCCGTACCCTTGGAATTTCTAGCCTCGTCTAGGACGGCGTATCTTTTCTTCAACCGCGGACCTTGATGGTTTGATTTTGGCTTGGTTTCCCAAGATCCCCTCGTCATCCCCCCGCCATTTCGCCTGAGGTCTGTTGATTCCACTATTCCCAAGCATCCGACAATCGCCACATTTCCCTCCCGAGGACACAAACTGACCTTGGCTTCATGAGCGGCCAGAAAGAAGGAAGGACGATTTCATAGCCCTCCAAGCAGACACCATACATACCCTTGCCCCATACCCCTTGGCCTTCCTTATCCGTATCCGCGGGGCCAGCATACCATGGCTCAACCAGGTGATGAGGAGCGCGATTCCAGCAACTCTGGGAGCGACGTTTTCCACGATGTTCCCGACGACCCTACGGATCCTTTGTACCTCGAGTTTGCGGCTGCCAGGCGCCAGCTCGCTGAAGATGAAGATGAAGATGACGATGACCCGGATTATCGACCTCATCGTATTGATGACGATATCGAGGAGGAAGATGAGTTTGAAGACGAGGACGTTGACGAAAATGACGACAACGAGGATGACGAAGAGCTCCAGGAAGAAAACGATGAACCACCTGGTGATTTTGCTCTGAATGTACTGGGACTGTTGAGAGGTACACCCACTTTGCAAGGATTCGATTCCGCGCCGACCACGGCTAACTGTTTCCCAGAAAATCGTGTTGAGGGGGCGGATGCTGGAATCATCACCAGGGCACAGCTTCTGGCTCTGCTACGCAATGCTGACTTTGCCGACCTTGACGACGATGATGACGACGATGATCCTGGGCAATTCTGGGGTCTCTGGGGAGGGAGGAGAAGACGGGTACGACCCTACCCCAAGGACCCCAATCGTTTCCCCAAGGTTCCGAGTGAGGAAGGAGAGAAACTTATGCAGTCCGGCAGGTTCGGCGCCCACAATGATGATCGCCGGGGGAGAAAGGGCATTTTCCTCAGGGCCTTGGACAAAGAACTAGGCCTTGGCGGAGCATCCAGCCGGAAGAAAGCACATGATTTGATGGTCCAGGTTCGTCCATGCATAACTATAGTTGTCGGGCTCGAGACTCATATCGATTTAGGACATGATACCGTCGACCAGGGCAGACACCATCATCCACTATGAAGACCCCGTCTACTCTGGCCAGTTCTCCGACGACGGAAACTTCTTCTTCTCCTGCTGCCAGGATTTCAAGGTTCGGATGTACGACACCTCTAACCCGTACAACTGGAAGCACTACAAGACCGCCATCTATCCCTGGGGTGCCTGGACCTTGACCGATGCGTCACTCAGCCCGGACAACAAGTGGTTGGCGTATACTTCCATTTCGACGCTGGTTTCCATCGCGCCCACTGACCCCAACGACACCGGCGATCCGTACACGCTTGACCTAGATGCGCGAGATGATGCAAACGCTCCCATGCGTTGGGGTCGGCATCGACCCAACTTTGGCATTTTCTCCATCCGCTTCTCAGGCGATGGGCGCGAGCTAGTAGCCGGTACCAACTCCCATGCCATCGTGGTTTATGACATTGAATCTAGGAGAGTTTTGCATCATATCGATGGCCATTTGGACGATGTCAATGCGGTTTGCTTTGCCGATAAGCTGTCGCCAAACATCCTTTATTCCGGATCGGATGATACCACCATTAAGGTGTGGGATCGTAGAAGCATGGGAGATCGACGAGAGGCCGGGGCGTTCCTGGGCCACGTCGAAGGCTTGACCTACATCGATAGCAAGGGCGATGGACGCTACATTCTGAGCAACGGAAAGGACCAGAGCATGAAGCTCTGGGACATTCGCATGGCCATGAGCACGGATCGACTGCGCGAGATTAGCGGTACGCACCATACGCACGGAAGCGGCTTCGATTATCGAGGTAACCACTACGACGAGGACGACTGGGATCCGCACCCGCACGACAATTCTCTGGTCACTTTCCGCGGCCACAAGGTGTTGAGGACTCTCATCAGATGCCACTTTTCGCCGCCCAACTCCACCGACTCGCGCTATGTGTTTACCGGAAGTTCTGACGGCAACGTGCACGTCTACAACATGGACGCCACCATAGCCAAGGTTATTGATGTCAGGAGCGCCACCAAGGGCACCCGTAGGATTGATCGCACCAACCGTCCGTGGTTAGACAGCCACAGCAGCTGGGGAACATGCGTGCGTGATGTTAGCTGGCATCCAACGGCGCCGGTCATAGTTGGTAAGTCGAACCTCGCGTATATGCCAGGGCTACGGTGACTGACCCGAGTGAACAGCATCGGCCATGAACGGAAATCACCTCAGTCACGGAACCTGCTCGATCCACTCGTATACCGGAGCCGGAGAAGACGGAGGGGTCAGGCCGGGTCGCAGCGTGAGCGAGGTCATTGAAAGGGATGAGAATAGGTTTGTCGATTCGGATTTTGACTTTAGGAACACGTTTTCAGAGGACTATTCGGAGGACTAGGCATCTGATGATGGTTTAATTTTTCCCATTGAGGATATTTGAAGTCTGCGCGTTGGGCGTTTGTAGGATATTAATGTTTGTGCTTCGACATTCAGCCATAGGGCAGCCACATGGGCGCAACATAGTCGATCTAGCTGTCGGAATTCAGGGATGGGAGCTGCGATAGAGTGGTCCTTTGGAGTGTACAGTACCCCGAGTAGTGGCTTTCGTTGGACGGGGTGATGCTTCTCACTCTTCTGGCTATAAGTAGGACACCAGTACGAACATAATCCCAACTCTCCTTCCCGTGGACTTGCGTGCCTTATCTAAACGGTAGAGGACGGCGACATGCGACATCGACTTGCAGAGATCTACCTTTGGCACGAGCGAAGCTATTCGCCTCCAACTCTTTATGTCCGAGATTCCCCCATTGCTTCTGATTAGTGGTCCTGGCTACTGGCACAACTAAGCGGAAAGACCATAGCAACATGCCCTGATTACGTTGGCGGCCTGGAGGTAGATGATCTATCTCTTGTTACAGTGTGTGGCCAT
>KL660490.1:59959-163613 GCA_000732775.1 Stachybotrys chlorohalonatus IBT 40285 | reverse complement strand
TTTTTTTTTTTCTCACCCTGTCTCCCTGGTGAATGTGCGGTTTTGCGTTCCATGTTGAATCTTGTACAAAAGCTCCGGCCGCCGCACGTCGCTCCTACTTCCTTCGATCCTCCACAACTTCACACTTCTTCGGTGTTTCTCTCAAGTTTCTCACCTTGTTCTGGACTTCAGGATACCCTCAGTCTCATTACTAGCTTGTCAACCCACATCACTTAGACTAACACGGCCGTCTTCGATACCCCTAGATTCTCTCTGATTTCCTCGTGTTGTTGCCACCGCACTACCCCTGGCTTGGCCTCTTTTGGACCAGACAAAGAGCAGCAAAAACCAGCGCTCAGCTTGCAGCCCACTAGCACCCTCGGCCACCTCAAACTTACTCCTGAAAGTGCCAGCTTTACGTGCAGCTACTTGCTCTTAGCGGCAGCGTCTAGCTCCAGGTACCCGTGCCGTACCCGACCTATTACCTGTTTCGTTTCGCCTGCACGACTCGTTTTGGGTTCCGAGCCCATTGGCCCTTGAAGCACGCCCACGAATAGCTTCCTTTCTCTCGTCCCCTATTCCTCAGCTCGCCAACCTTTCTGCCTGCGACGCATCATTCCACAACAAGGAAAAGAGCAGGATCAAAATAACCAATCTCTCTCGTGTCGCTTCCTTTACCGACGCGACGGTGCCGATATTTCTTGCTCGTCCTCTCGACCTGTTCTACATCACCCGCCGCTCCGAAACAGTCTAACAATATTGGTGACGCTCGCATTTCGGCCGCCATTCGGCAGTCTCATTCTTTTGCACCAATCGCCGCGTGTCCTTTCGCCAAATCTACCTTGGGATCATCACCGTTCCGGTACCACCAATCTTGCATTCTGTGAGTCACTGTCGCTTGATGTGTTCACGGCTCGCTTTGCCATGTTCCACCTGATTTCCTCTCCCCATACCTTGCTTGTCGCATCTCGCTGGAAGAGCAATATATAAGACGTCACGGTGTTTCTTTTGTTTGTTCATCTCTGTTCAACAGTTGCCGTGGAGAGTAGTCGCTAACATCGTCGTCCTACCAACAGATTTCTGCCCGCACTGTACATCACGCGACCGTAATTCCATCAACCGTCACAATGTTTAGCAACGGATCAAGTCTTCACAACATGGGCCGAGGAGCCTACGACACAACTGGTGTTCCCAAGCCCCCTCCGCGCCCTCAACCGCGATAGAGGCTATAGCCTTTGACGCAAAGTTCGACAAGCCATACCCGGACTCGCGACGTCCGACCCAACCGACTTCTATCGAACACGATACTTCGCACAGAAGCGACAGCATTCCGATTGCAGTCCCACCGCTTCTTCCCCTCCACGCCTTGCCCTTGCCGCCACTCTACCTCTTAATATCTGGTTTCGATCAACCGCTTGTATAATGCACTCTACGCTTTTATAATACCCACTCCTGACGCCCATGTCCTTTGCTTCCCAGTAGCATTTAGGGCAAGCACAACGCAGATGGATCGTTTTCTTTCGAAATCCGGACCTCCTTCAGGGCTTGTACATTTGCTCTTCACCAACCTTCAATTTCGTCTCCCGACCGGCTCTAGGTGCGGTGTTGTGTGCTGCAATGGGATACGGAGGCACTCGGTCCTTTCCCCAGTCCATCGGTCATCAAGTCTTTTCTCTCCGTAAGCGGCTCAGAAACGACCAATATTCAGTCTCCACCTTTGGAATGCAGATTCGAATGCGTCGCGACATGTCTCGGGCGACTGGGGATGACAGTACCACACCCAGAGGGAACAAGCGGCCGGCATCTTCGGCACTGTACTTACGGGAAGCCAGGGACTGCAACTCGTCCTCGCTCCAACTTTTCTTTTTTTCTGACTTCTTTTCCTTGTCGTGCTTTATTCAGCCTCTTGTTTTGAGGTGTCAGGGAATACGGGGTAAACGGCTTACAAAACTGGGAACTGGTTTGGGAAAAAGAACTGTTTGGGAATTTGGGTACATTATAGACTTGGTATTTTGTTTTCTTTTTCTTCTTCTCTCTTGGTTGTTGCTCTTCTGGCTGTTACATTTTTCCTTTTCCCTCTATTTTGGCTGGACCTCCCTCGCGGGAGCTTGTACCGGCCGGGCTCTTTGCGGCTGAAGCTGATGTTTCTTTTCTTTTCTTTTCCCTGTACCAATCCACCGAGCTGCAAGAGATGGCCCGACAGGAGAAAGCCGCGCAGCAGTTCGGCGCAAGGCTGCAGCCACTGGGCTGGACTCAGCAAGTTTACGGACGATACGATACCCCCTTTGCCACAACACTGTACAACATCCATAGAGACGGCGGTGCGCATGCACATATGGAGATTAGGCAACGCTTTGTTTGTTCACATAGACCGCTCCAATCTGAGCTGAAAATAATAATACAAGATGCGTAGCATGAAGCCAAAGAATGACCCATCCACATCTCCCGCATGTGACGTATCAAGTCCCGCCGCCGAGGCTGATTCGGGGGGGGGGCTTGATCAGATGGTCGATCACCGCATTGCGAACGAACTTCGGGTAACTGCATGCAGGCACGGCATACGGCATGCATGCGGCAGATCGCTTTTGGTCCATGCAAGGACTAATGCGATGTCACCTCGATTAGGCGCCCAGAAACCTGGACGGGACAACAGCCCTAAGACTAGCCGCAGGGGAACAAAACGATCCGTCATTCTCTCGATGCTGCCCTGAGCAGACCAGTTCTCCCTCTCCCTGCGTGACGTCGGACTGTAGTCGCGTCCAAAGCAAGGGGGGAGGAGCGAGATACCACATCGAGGTAGTTTTATTAGCTTTATTTATTCACCACAATCTTTCTTCTTGTGCCCTTTTCTTTTCTTTAATATTTTTTTTCTTCTTTTCTTTGGCCATCAGCTTCCCGCATCAGCCCCTTAGGCTGGAGATCATTGACGGGCAGGGTTAAACTTTGTTCTCGAGAAAGGCGAGCGTCATTTGGCATCAGAAAGATAAAGAAAACAAATAATATACGTGAGTGATCGGTCGTGCGTCCCCTCTCACTCCATTTTCTTTTCCTACCTGCCGCATGTCTCGACGCTTGGATAATATTGCCACTAGGATAGACACAAATCGACCTGTCTCTGTCTCACAGCTTAGACAAGGTCTCTCAACCTTGATCGTTGTCCTTGAACTCTCTTGTTGTTTTTCGCGAGTCAGTGTGTATAGCTGGCCGGGGCAGTCCTGACGCCCACGACCCCGCGAGTCACCCGAGTCACCCTTTTGCAGCGGAAAAGCAAGGAGCCCATGACAAGCGTTGAGAGCCACCATTGGGGAAGAAGAAAAGTGTCTGTGTATGAATGCTCTTGGGCCGCCCGTTCTCGACATTCATTCATCCCCGTGGGGCTTGGCAAGCACCTTTGTTATTTCTTCTTGGAATCTTCCCTCTTCTCTCAACTAGCCCCAAAAGATTTGGAAGTATTAAAAAAAAAAGGAAGAAAGAAAAATGTTGGTTGTAACCATGAGATTTCATCCTCCCTTTTTTCGGGTTTATTGAATTCTTTTTTGGTCAACCTTTTTTGCCCTTGCTTTTGAACCAGAGCAGGCGCTTCTTCCTCTCCCTTGTTCACTCTTTCCCCCACATTGACGCGTGAGGTGAAGAGCAGGAGCGATGCCATGGTCCGGTTAGGTGGCGCCTGCTTGGCTTTTCTTCGCGCCCACTTTGACGATGCTTTCCCCTTTGCCAACTGTGAACCAGAAGCAGCTGATTGGCTTGGCGCATCGCATCTACGTGGGTGTACGTAGTTCGCGCGACCACGCTGCTTCACCATCTACGGTCGAATCTTCTGCTTAATACCCCAGTGTCATGTAATGGCAAAGCAAGGGATTCACTCGGCGGCAATTGTTCCAACGGCAAAGCGCACATGAACCACACACACGCCCCCGATGCGAAAGCGCTAGGCGCATGCATCAAATGAAGGGGAATGAAAGGGGAGGAAGAAAAGGGGGGGGGGGGGGGGTGAACGTGCCGCTAATGCACCCCGGGACCAAAGTCTCGGGACGCGGGACGGAGGTTCCACAAGCGCCAGCGGGGCCCGAGGTTGGGCGAGCTCCCTCCAATGGAAAATTGGCAAGTTTCGTATTTGCCCCCAATCTGGCACGCCCAGCCGAAGGGGTCTGCTTGCCAACGGTGGGCGCTAATTTACCAACACTCCCAGCCACTTTTTCTGGTCGACGTCAGGCATCATTATGAGGCGTGGGCCAGTCGAGGCTTTTCAGTTTTGCTTTTTTGCTGTAATTTACACGATCAGTACTAGCGAAACACAGCAAGTATTTCCGGGAAGCTGGGTCAAGAGCCCACGCCCGTGTAAAGACGTTACAGTGCAGGTACGGCGGCGAACCATCACTCTCAGCGAGCGGCCATTCACCGTGGCCATTCGGCGAGGTCTAGACCACCTCGAACCTTGTTCGTCTCATTTACATGCCGTCGGTAGATGCATGACAAGCAAAGCCTAGCTAGGAGAGGGCGTGTTGCGGTGCTGCGACACCTCGACGATCAATCTGAATGACATACAACCAGAACCATGACCTCAATTTCAAAGACGTCGGGCAGATAGCAGCGGTTGGGCTACACGAACCCTTACCTCACTTGCCGCCTTGTACATATACGGATATACTCTAATGAAATAGACATTAAGCGAAACCTTTCAAACCATGTAGCCCACTTGATCTGTCCCCACGCCCATCTCTCGTTCTCACGCACTGTCGATACAAGCTATTGTGAGCGGCGGCAAATTTTGACAGGGTCAACTGCCGAACCACCGACCCATCGCTGACTCCATCCTGTGTCTGAGCACGAACCCACGGCAACTGGATTGATGGATGAGGCGAAATACTCTGCGTCTGCTTTCAAGGGTTCAGGCCCCACGGCGGCGGGTTAGGTTTGTAGGGAGTCTCAGACATGTTGTCGCAATGGCCTCTGGAGCTAACAGTCCGATCTGGCCCCCTGGCTTCCACATCGTAGACATTCCCCATTCTCTTATCTCTGTCATTGAGGCTCCATCGCATCCAGGCCAAGCGGCTCGTAATAAGGGCACATCCAGTGTGTGCGGGTCAGGGGTTCGTCAACAAGTGCTCACCATATCAAGATGTGAATTCAGTTCGTGCCGGTTGGGTGTTTTGGGCAATTAGCATCCGGTGCGGGACTGTGAAACAACATTCAACTCATGGAATGCTCCGGGTACACATCGCTGGCAAGCTTCATATCAGAATCGGCAGTAGCCCAATCAGGGAATCAAGCGGGGTGGAAACTTGATCAACTTACAAGCGACGCTGCAGTGGCATCTCTTTCCTCACTCGCTCTAGTTCAGTCATATCCAAATCCACGAATCCGATATCCTCCACTGCCCCATCCTCTGCGTTGCCTTGTGCGTCTACGCCCTTGAGTGTGAGTACCACGCGACCCCAGGGGTCAACCACCATGCTCCGTCCGTAGCTGGCTCGCTTCCCGTTATGCTTCCCAACCTGCGCGGACGCAACGACCCAGCTCTGAGTCTCGATGGCCCTTGACCGAAGGAGAGTCTCCCAGTGTGCTTCGCCAGTACGAATAGTAAACGCACTCGGGTATGTGAGAATTTGCGCCGGCCTTTCGACCCATGGACTTCGCGGGCCTGGCTGTGCCAGCGCAATGGCAGTCTCCGGAAAACGTAGGTCGAAGCAGATGAGACTTCCAATCCTTCCCACAGGCGAGTCAAAAGGCGCCGTTAGCTTTGTGCCCGGTTGCACAGTCGCACTTTCCTTCAAGTTCCCATAGTCAAACACGTGGAGTTTGTCGTACGTTGCGGATTCATTGATGTTGCCGTCGGGAGAAATAAAGAGGGCTCTATTCAGAAGCCTGCCGGTTTGGTGACCTAGTCTGTCTGGTGCCGTATGATGGATACCGACATGAACCGCAACACCGTGTTCCTCGGCAGCCTCCCTCAAACCGAGGACAAACGGCGATGTTTGCTGCGAGACTGCCAGCCTGAGTGAGGCGTGGGCATCTGGGGCAACATAGTCGCTCGCTTCTGGGAGGAAAAGGACCTATAAGCTTGTAAGCAATGCCATCGTGTGACTAAGGGCTAGAAATAGGATGACCAATGCCGAGGATGATGGGCCACATTCTCAGCATCGATTGTAATCCGTGGCTGTTGGTACCACGCCACCCAAACTGAGGTTGTACAAGTTGAAAAAGCGGCCATGCTTTGATAGACGAGTAGCCAGAGGAAGCATCCAAGTGGACAGCAACTCATCCGAAGGAACAACCATGAGAAGAACATATCGGCTTATCAAGAGGGAAATCCACATGCCTTGGCGCCCCCGATAGCTGCTCTCTTCACAAGTCTCGCGCACTGCTCTAGATTTGCCTTGACCGACGTCGTCGCACAGATCTGCCCGATAGCCTGGTCAGGCGAGCATCACCATCAGCCACTACCCGAAACTGGTATTGCTAGGCCCAATGAGCCTCCACCCGTGCATCTCTTACCGCCGTGACCATGATGGTGAGCTTGCGAGGGTTGGCGATGGCGTTGGGGAGATTCAATCGCACATCTCCTTCCGGGGGTTCCTGTGATGAGATCATTCTCTGTACGATGGCAGGGACAAGGCACGACCTACATGCACTTGAAATAAGTCGAGACAGCTCAAGGGAAGGCGCGATCTATCCAGTTTAGGAAAGTAGCTCAACACATTGATGTTTAGGAAGGAGCCTGTCGTGAATTTCCGCAAGTAGTAGTTGCACAACGTGGGGTTGGTGATACATTGAATCATGGAGCCCACTTTTCTTACACTCTGTTGTCTAGTTCTCCTTCCTCTTTCCTGTCTCCTTTTCATCTCTTTTCCACGGACAATCCCTCAACAGACGCATATCCAAGAGAGCATAGTCAGGTGGGTTCTTGTCATGGATATATTCTTCTCCTGACTCTGCTCAGGTACCTCTAATCCATCGATACAGAGGCTCGCGTTCTTCTAAATTGCTCTTCGTCGCCGCCTCCAGGCCGAATATCGGAGTACAACATGCATGCTCACTCATATCTAGCAGCATTCGCCAAGTGTCAAAACATACTGGAATCACAAACAACCACTGCCGGGTATGGATGTGAGTTTCAATTCAAGAAAAAGGGGGAAAAGAAGACATCCCCCATCATGTTTCCTTCCCCGACGCCCATAGCCCACCTCAAGCCCCCAAGTCAAACCTTATAACGCCTTTTTGTTTTTTCTCAATCTCAACTCCGGCTGACCAAATTAGATAGGAAATCAAGCATGGCAGAGCCCATGAGGTGGGAGGCACTACCATGACTGTTGGTCAAGGCCAGCCCATTCATTCCTCCACCGTATCGCTGTAGCCCTGCCGCAAACTTACACTTGGAGCAGACCAGTCGCGCTGGTCTACTCCCGTCCTCCTCTTCTCAACTAGTTCCTTATTCTCACCTAGGATTGGAATCATCCAGGCGAATGTATGCTTGTTGGAGTGCACGGGGCTCTCGCCCGTCCCTCTCTAGGACAATTGTCCAGTCTCGGAGCTGGATGTTCTTGCCTTTCTCTTTGTCTTCGCGCCATGTGCCTAATCGGTTGCGGCCTTCGGCCGTCAAGGCCATGTTCCCTGGTGCCGGCGACCCTACTGACGTGCCTGGACCCTTACCCGGGCCTGTTGATGTCCGTGTAGGTGTGCTGGCCCCGCTGCCTCCGCGGCCAAGGTTCATCCAGTCGTAGGTCTTGCCTGTCTTCTTCTTCCCGAACAAGCCTCCTTTCCCACCCAGCCCCGCGAACATACTGCTGGTGAGGTTTTGGTTGGCATGGCTGTTGGCCTCGGCTGCTTTCATAGCCTGGTTTTTCTTCAGCTCCTTCTTTGAAATCTTCTCTGGTTCGGGAGCCACAGATCCCGGTGTTCCCACTGCAACGCTGCCAGCTCGTGACGGCGTAGAGACAACATCTGGGACCCCATCTTTACGTTTCTGTCGTCTCCTGAGGCGGGTTTCCTCCCATTCTCTCTCCTGTCTTGCCATCTCCCGCATCGTCGTAATCATGTGTGACCCGATCTTGGGCAGCTTTGTCGGCGCTGCGCTATTCGGCAACTCGGCCTCTTCAATTGAGCCTGGAAGCAGTCAGTCAGCATGCATAGGTCTATGCTCTCATGTTTACTTACGTTTGACTCCGCTCGTGCCTGGACTGGCAGCACCATTCAAGTCCGCGGTCTGCGGTGAGGCAGCCATTGGTTCCAAGGCCTCTGCATTCATTGGTCCCGCTGCCTTCACCCATTCTTCAGGTACATCACCATGTGAAGTCTTCTGCCTGGTTGTTGCGACAATATTGGCATCTGCCACCAACTCCCGAAGGCGTTGTTTTGTAGCGAGAGACAACAGAGCCAACTGATCGGCAAGATACGCATCATGGGGTATGAAGGAGCCATACGTGTTTATCATGGTGGAATCTGGTCCAGGTCTTGTCTTCACCGTGATCTTGGGTGGTGGGAACGTCTCTGGTGTGCGGAGCTTGCCCATAGAAGGTCCGCTCTTAAGATCCAAGTTGAGCGTGAGCCCATGTTCTCTAGCGATCTTGTCGGCTCGCCGATGCATGAGCGGAACTAGGAGGAAAGCGTCATTAACCTCCTGCGCCCTCGAGATTGCCAGACGAGTCGAAGATTCGTTCCACGCCTGTTCAGCGGCCTGGGCAGCGAAGCGGTCCTGATCTTGCTCCGAAACAACTTGCGCGGGCTGGTTTGCCGGTCCGGCGCCATAGAATGTTGACTTTGGCCCCGGGGGGAGCTGAGCAAATCCAGTCCTGCCATCCGTGTTTGCATCGAAGACGGTGGAATACAGCTCAGACATATACTGCTCTTCCGCGCGCAGATCAATACCCGTTCCAGCCAGCGAATCCGTCACATCGTACTCATAGTCCTTGGTAGGTCGTTCGGCTGGCCGCTGGGGAGGACCCATCACTCCCGCAGCGGCGCCTGGAGGAGCCGGTGCGTTCATATTCATCATGGGAGTCATTGTCGCCGTAGTATATTGAGGTAGAGGCACGGGCGTTTGCATCGGTTGGGGGGTCTGTATCGGAGATGTTGCATTGGGCCGCGTGTCAGGTAGAGTCAAGCCTGTGTTCGGGTGACCGTTGGTGTAAGGCACTGGGTATGCACCCGGCGTAGATACATTAGGAACGTAGGCGGGCGATCCGACGTTTGTGGGTGTGCTGTTTCCAGGCGTGGGGCTCATAGCGTACGGCGAGCCGGGATATGGTGATTCTGGCTGTGGTGATGGGCCGTCTGTTCGAATGCGTTTAGTCGGAGGTAGCGCAAACCCAGGCTGCGAAGCGACTGGGGAAGGGCTGGGCTGAGGCGGCGAAAAGGCCCGCGGAGGCTGGGCAGGCTGAGACTGTGCCATTTCGACGTATAGAACGTGACGAGGTGTCGGGAAGCGAAAAATAGAGGGCGAGTCGGGGTGGTGGTAAAGTTTCGACCCAGGCGGAGAAAGCCTGTCACATTAGAAGTTGCTCCTCCCATCCGACGCGAATGAGGCGAGGGATCCTGCTGAAAAGCTATCTCAAGTACGCAGGCAAAGTCGCTGCCGCTGTCAGTGCTGGATTCAGCGACACTCGCGATGAGGCGGCCGTGCTGTCGTCGACGATGAGAGATGGGTATTGAGCCTGCGCTGGGCATGGAGGAGGGAGCTTCGATTGTAGAACGGGGGTCGCG
The DNA here is from genome assembly GCA_000732775.1 of Stachybotrys chlorohalonatus IBT 40285. Lineage (NCBI taxonomy): Eukaryota > Fungi > Ascomycota > Sordariomycetes > Hypocreales > Stachybotryaceae > Stachybotrys > Stachybotrys chlorohalonatus. The sequence goes on along the minus strand of KL660490.1, from coordinate 153,935 downwards.
CGAATATAAAGTCACGTGAGAGCGGAGCTAATAGGCAGCCCGGTTTTTACCCGTGCTTTTCGTGTTTCTTGCATGGCTCTATTCGTGCCTCCGACTACAATACCAACACCTACTTACCTCGCCTATTGACGTCGAAGCAACAATGCGCGTTTGCTTCCCATCAACTTGTCGGTGTGTCTCTTGCATCGACTGACTCTCTGGTTGATTGATACTTGGCTTGCCGCTATAATTGCCCTTGCACTAGCGCGCCAGCTTTGGTCGGTGCCCCGCGGGCGCAGCTTCAACAAGCCAGGGTGCCACAACCAGCTACGCGACTTGCACACGCCCAATGTGACGAGCCTCTGCAGACACCGCTGCGAGGCAAGGTTGAAATAATGGCATCCAAGCGAAAGGCATCTGCGATGCAGGCAACGGCGACGGACGAGCCGGTAGACCCGGCCGATGAGCTCATGTTTCTCTGTCTGGGCGGCGGCAACGAGGTCGGCCGGTCGTGCCATATCATTCAGTACAAGGGCAAGACGGTCATGGTGAGTCCGGAGCTATGCACTTCCTCGACGCACGGTTTGTAGGACGTTACGCTGACGACGCTTCGTTCCGCTGGTAGCTGGATGCCGGCCAGCACCCCGCCTACGAGGGCCTTGCTGCGCTGCCCTTCTACGACGACTTTGACCTCAGCACTGTGGATGTGCTCCTCATCAGCCAGTAAGCGAAACTCCCTCCCAAAAACCTGCACAGGTTGACGCGGGCCGGGCGAGGGACAGCATGTAGCATTCTTGTAGCGGGCGGATACATGGTGTATATCTGTCCGGGTGACTCTCTGTCTCTGTCGCTCTCTCTCTGTCTCTCTGTCTCTCTGCCTCCAGTGTATACCAGATGAATACAATACGTTCTCACCTGCTCCTCTCTGCCCGCGTCTGCTGCATGTAGTACCCGAGTCCCTCCACTGTGCGGCCCGTTGCACCTTACACTCACCTTCTTCCGCGGCGACTGCCTCGAGGACAAGTGTGGCTAACGATCACGGCAGTTTTCACGTCGACCACGCCGCCTCTCTCCCATATGTACTTGCAAAGACCAACTTCCGAGGACGGGTCTTCATGACCCATCCCACCAAGGCCATCTATCGATGGCTCATCCAGGACAGCATCCGCGTCGGCAACACGTCCTCGAATCCGACTTCGCAGCCTGTCTACACGGAACAGGATCATCTGAACACTTTCCCTCAGATTGAAGCCATCGACTATCACACCACGCATACCATATCCTCCATCCGCATTACCCCGTATCCTGCTGGCCATGTCCTGGGCGCCGCCATGTTCCTCATCGAGATTGCCGATCTCAACATATTCTTCACAGGCGACTACTCCCGCGAGCAGGACAGGCATCTCGTCTCCGCCGAGGTGCCCAGAGGCATCAAAGTCGATGTCCTCATTACTGAGTCGACCTATGGCATCGCATCCCACGTGCCGAGAGTCCAGCGCGAGCAGGCCCTGATGAAGTCCATCACTGGTATCTTGAACAGGGGCGGCCGCGCTTTGCTACCTGTCTTTGCTTTAGGGCGAGCACAGGAGCTGCTGCTAATCCTGGACGAGTATTGGGGCAAACATCCCGAATTTCAACAATACCCTATTTACTATGCCAGCAACCTTGCTCGGAAATGTATGCTGGTATACCAAACCTACGTCGGCGCCATGAACGACAACATCAAGCGTCTCTTTCGTGAACGCATGGCCGAGGCCGAAGCATCCGGCGACGGTGCTGGCAAGGGAGGCCCCTGGGACTTCAAGTACATCCGGTCCCTCAAGAACCTCGATCGCTTCGACGACGTCGGCGGGTGTGTCATGCTTGCGAGTCCGGGTATGCTGCAGAGCGGCGTGAGCCGAGAGCTGTTTGAGAGATGGGCTCCGAGCGACAAGAACGGCGTCATCATCACGGGCTACAGCGTCGAGGGCACCATGGCCCGTCAGATTATGCAGGAGCCAGACCACGTCCCCGCCGTCATGTCCCGGACCATGGCTTCTCGAACAATGGCCGGTGCTCGTCGCAACCCGGCTGACGGAGAGAAGATGATGATCCCGCGACGATGCAGCGTGCACGAATACTCCTTTGCCGCTCACGTTGATGGTGTTGAGAACCGCGAGTTCATCGAAGAAGTTGCTGCTCCAGTCGTCGTAAGTCCAATCAATGCCCACTGTTCTCGCCGTTTATCCTTTACATCTGTTCTCTTACACGTGGGAAATCCCCTTGCTAAAGCTGGGCCTCTCCTAGATTCTCGTGCACGGCGAGCAGCACAACATGATGCGACTGAAATCTAAACTCCTCTCCCTCAACGCCAGCAAGACCAGCAAGGTCAAGGTTTTCTCCCCCCGCAACTGTGAAGAGCTGCGCATCCCCTTCAAGGCCGACAAGACGGCCAAGGTCGTGGGCAAGCTGGCCGCGGTCCCTCCGCCGCGCAGCCTGCCCGATCCGGACGCCGCCGCCGCCGACCCGTCCACCGCTCCGCTCGTTACGGGCGTGCTCGTGCAGAACGACTTCAAGCTCTCGCTCATGGCGCCCGAGGACCTCCGCGAGTACGCAGGCCTCAACACGACCACCATCACGTGCAGGCAGCGCCTGACGCTCAGCGCTGCGGGCGTCGACCTCATCAAGTGGGCGCTCGAGGGCACCTTCGGCACCATCGAGGAACTGCCCGAGATGCGCCGCGCCAACAACGGCCACACCAACGGCACCGCCGCGGCCGTGCACGAGCAGACGCCGGAGCAAGCGGACGAGGAGGTCGCGCGCCTCGTCGCCGCATACCTGGTCATGGGCTGCGTCACCGTGCGCTACCGCACCAGCGGCGAGGTCGAGCTCGAGTGGGAGGGCAACATGCTCAACGACAGCATCGCCGACTCCGTCATGGGCGTCCTCTTCTCCGTCGAGAGCTCTCCCGCCGCCGTCAAACGCTCCTCGAGCAAGCACCCCCACAGCCACGACCTGCCCGCCACCAACCCGCACGCCCAGCCCACCCCGGCCGAGCGCCTGGAGCGCCTGCTGTGGTTTCTCGAGGCGCAGTTTGGCGCCGACAACGTCGCCCCCGTCGAGACGCCCAAGCTGCCCGCCGCGGCCGACCAGGACGCCGCGGCGACCACCGAGCCAATGAAGCTGGACCCCGGCGATGAGGATCAGGGTGGCGCCAACGCTGAGCTGGAGGCGCGGCGCGGCAAGGAGATTGAGCGGCTGCACAAGATTGGCATTCCCGTCCCCGGCGTGGTGATCAAGGTGGACAAGATGATGGCGACTATATGGCTGGAGAGTCTCGAGGTGGAGAGCAACAACAAGGTGTTTGCGGACCGTGTCCGAGCAGTCGTTGAGCGGGCAGTCGAGGTGACCGCACCACTTTGGGGCTGAGCGCTCCAATTCCTGCAAGTATTCAAACGGCGACGGTATAGCAAATAAACAACGGGCATGGTGGTCATCGTATATGAACTCAGGCACAAACCCCGGTTCAAAAACTGTAATGGTAGTTCTACGTACAACGCAGCAATATGATGGATCATACAAAGGGACTAAGTATACACAATACAGAGGGTGAGACGATGGCTCAAAAAGGGCAAACCCCGACTATCCGAGGTAATCCTTGAGCTCCTCCGTCTCTTCTAACAATATGTCAAACGAGAATGGCGAAAAGGGCCATCCGGCAAATTCTGCGAACTTGGAGAACGATTCGACCCAAGCCAGACGCAACGAGTGCAGCATGGCACTTGTGCCTTCCATGGCCACGAGAATGGCAATAGCTGGAGTCCCGTTAGTTACTTGCACTTGGAAATCGTTGGACGTGGGGGGAACTGACTGAGGAAGAACCACAAGTAAAAGGTGACCACGATCAGGATAGCACCAGTGATACCGCCCATGCCGAGGACGTTGCCGAGGGTCATGGACCAGAGCACGACGCTGAGCTGCTGGTGAGCCAGGGACAAGGCCCAGAGACGGAGGTATGAAGCGGTGTGGGAAACACAGTTCAAGCAGAATTCTACCTTTAGTTAGTAACCAGGACAAAATCTCATGCCATGGCTGTTACTTACCGATAGTGTGGATGACCTGGTGGATCATGACTTCACTGAACTCAAACTCTTCATGCTCCTCGTCAATGTTCTGGGAAATCATGGCAACACCCTCTCCATCGTCCAAGCTATCCGCATGGCCGTTGACGAGGGCCTCGGTCTCATCATCGCCGTCCAGGGCACTGACACGGGACGTCTCACCGATACCACGGTAGCCCTGCGCGCGGGCTCGGTTGTGCTCCCAGCGGAGATAGAAAGGCTTGAGGAAGAGAAGGATGGGTACCTGGACGAAGGCGAGTAGGAGCAGAATGACCTGAACATACTCCTGACCAGGGTACAAGCGCTCATCCAAGGTACCAGGCTGCAGGAACATGTAGATAAGCATGTTGAGAAGACCGGGTGGCTGTGCGTCCGCAGCAGGCCAGTCGACAGTCCACTTGTAGAGGATGCAAATAACGAGGTAGCCAAAGATGGACTGGAAAAAGATCATGCCAGGCACAAAATTACCCCAGATGTCGATGGGCTTCTTGAAGTGCCGAGCATTGATGTATGCAAAGCAGAGCGAGTACGTCATGTGCGCCCAACCGAGAATGATACTCATCTTCATCTTGAAACTGTTGCTGAAGAGCAGCTCGTTCTCGCTTCCATGCCAAGCGGGATCCAGTCCGAACGGGTAACGGTAGCCATGATCATTCAACCGAGCAACTACAGTTGTGCCGTTGACATAATCTTCAGGCTTCTCGTATGTCCAGGCGCTCGGGAAAAGCGTCATGGACTTTGAGAAGGCGTCGTTGTAGATGAGACCGGTGAACACAGAGAAGACAGCCATGACTAGGGCGATGTAACGTCCGTAGAAGATCATGGCAAACAGTTCGAAGGTAACCTTCTTCAGCGACTTCTCCCAGTAAATCATTGCCAGTGCACCGGACAACATGATGATGGCGTGGCCAAAATCACCAAACATGACGGCGAAGAGGAAAGGGAAGGTAACGAAGACGGGCATTGCCGGGTTAACCTCCTGGTAGGTTGCTGTACCGTAGGCGTTGACAATGGTCTGGAAGCCTTCCGTGAATTTGTTCGTTTTGAGGTACGTAGGCGGCGTCTTGTTGGTTCGAATCTCATTAATGATGGAGGGGACGGATAGGCCGGCGCGGTTGGTGACATCCTGAAGAGTGGAACGGATCAGGGGAAGGTCATTGGTAGGACACCATCCCTCAGCAATTAGGGTGCGTCGCGCTCGGTCGTACGAAAAGAGGTTGAGCGTGTTGTATACTGCCTTCTCTTTTGTAATGAGAACCATCCACGCCGAAATGGACTGCGAAATCTGGTTAAGCTCCGCCTCGAGGGTGGTCTGGGTGTTGCGCAGAACATTCTGCACGTCTTCCAAACGGTTGTTGACCTCGTGGATCTGGTCACGGCGAAGATCGCTATTCTCGTCGACGCTGTAGACCTCGGCACTCATGGACTCGGAAATCTTGCGAATCTTGGCCAGAATCTCCTTTCCGTGAGCGAAGATGACAAATACATTCTTCTGGACGGCCTCGTTGTTGGTAGGGTCAATCAGAGGCTCTGAGATTTCGGCCTGGTTCATGTACAGATTACCACGAAGGGTTCGCCACAAAATGCGCTCGAAAGCAGCGACTCGATCACGAGCGATGACACCAGCGACAAAGCCGATGTTCATGCCCGAGAATGATCGTTCAGCATCGGGAGCCGAGTTATGCTGCTCAACATCGGAGAGTAGAGGAGCATCGTCATTGTCGCTCGAAGCACGAATCTCTTCGACATTGCCGTGTGCGCGGTCAAAGAAGCTGCCCGCCTCGCGGAGAACCCAGCGCCACTCTGTCAACTCACCCTCGCGCTTCTTGAGGGTCTCGTAGCTGTCGTTGAGAGCGACAACTCTCTGCTCGAGTTTCTGGCTTCGCTCAGTGAGCTCGTCGATCTCCGCGGTCGAAGGCGATGCCAGTCTTTCGATGTCGAGGTCTAGCTTTCGGAGGGGGATGCCGGCCTTCTCCATCTGCGCATAGAAATATCCTGCGAACTGTTAAACAGTGTTCCATTGCCGCATTAGTGATGACGTACGCAGTTGCCTCTCGACATTGTCAAGTCGTCGAATCTCCTGGGTAAAAGTTCGCTGAAATGCGGACACGTCTTCGTTCAGCTAGATATCAAAACGTCAGCCCTCAAATCCATCGATGCGTCGCCATCGAACTGATGCCATGGTAGATGCCTACGTCGCGAAATTGGCAAAGTCCCAGCTCGCCAAGGGCCGTAACAACTTCGCGCCCGATTTCGTTGGACACGTAGAGCTGGACCATGCTCATGGCCGCCGAGCGGAACGGGGTGTCTTTCTGAGGAGCCATGGCGGTGCGATGTGGCTCGACAAGACGGTCCTCAAGGTGTGGTTGATGATGAAGCTTGTCCAAGGAAACAGCCTAAGCAAGCTGAGGCGTGGGTGACTGCGTCTCCAGCGAATGTCGGAGGTTCGTTGATCCGTAAAGAAGTCACGTGTCGTCGAAGTCCTCAGGGGTTTCGCGCCGCATTACGTAGTGCGCTGTGATCAAGCCAATAATATCACAGCCTCTATCCCAAAACTGCCTGCTGCATTCTTAGTGCCTAGATGCTGCGATGTACCTTTTTACCATCGACATGGGGCCCCGAATTCGAGGATTTGACATGGCATCGTGATCTGGTCCTTTTAGCAAGAAAAGGTATTGAAGTATCGAATCAAAATCAATCTGCCGATGAAAACTCCCAAAGATGAACCGCCAGCCAGCCTGGGTAACACAGTTATGGCGTCAATGAGCATCACTTTCGCATCGATAACTACAGCCGTCTGGTCGTTCATCGGCAGTCTCATGGGATTCCGTCAGATCCATTATAGAACTATAGATACACGCTATATAGGTCAACTACGCTCAAAAGGCAAAACAAACAAAGACAAAAAACACTTTTTCTTTTTCAACTTTTCCCTTTTGCTCCCTACCAATGCGAACATGATTAAACAACCAATGCATGCGCCGAACCCTGCTGCAAGATTTTTTGAAGATACCCAGAATAACAAAAACGCCTGGCTAATCAGTGGATGTGAAGACATCCTGTTCGTAGCATCGTCATTAAAATCGTTCAAAGTCGTCGTCCAAACATGTACGAGCCGTACATTCCTCCGACGTCGGCATCGGCCACGGGCACCTTCCTCATGCCCCAGCTTTCCGCTCCGCTCTTCCACCATCGGGCACCATTATCCCAGGTCGTGCCATCAGCATTCATTCGCACCAGCCAATAGCGACTGCCAAACTCTTTGGCATTCCAGCCAACCTGACCAAGGCTCTTTTTGAGCTTAGCAGCCCTTTCATATGCTTTCTCGTGGACCTCAATGACGTGGAGGGGTGCAGAGTTGGGCGCCAGGAGGGTGTTGGCGCTGCCAATGATGGCATCGACATCCGAAATGTCGATATATCGCAGGCTGTGTGCCCTCGGTTGTCCATCTTGTTCGTAAAAGAGTCGATGCACGTCGCTCATCTCGAAGCCTCGCCCGACAGCCAATTCTTCCAGATGCTGCGTCAACGGCTGCAAAAGAGGAATGTGGGAAGCATCCATTCTGCTTCCTTTCAGGCTGAGGGAGCGCAAGGTCTGAGGGAGATGGGGTAGAATCACCTCGACATCTTGCTTTCCCAAGAGCAAGTGATTGCTTGACTCCGCCGCCAAACTAAGGTAGGCTAGAGAGCCAGTCACGGCCGGATGGGTCGTGATGAATTTAACCACTGCCTCGGTGGATAGTTCTTTGCACTTGGCAAGGTTGAGGTGCGTAATTCGGGCGCTGGGAGGAATCGCCTGTAGAGCGGCATCGTTGATGCGAGTGCCAGCCACATCTAGGTGTGTCAACCTGGTGAGGCGCGGCAAAATCGTCTCGAAAACCGAGGAGGGTAGGCTGAGACACTTGTGGAATGACAGTCTCGTGATGGGGAGGGTCTCGGGCCAGGGAAATTCCACAATGCCACTGAAAGCGGTTTTGAAGGCAGTAGAGGAGCATCCGCAAAAGTCGATGGCCTGGAGGTGGGGAAGGCCGGTAAAGAGCTTCCATAGCACTTGGGAGCTCAAGTCATCGTCGATGTACTCTTGCGCGAGGAACTCCTGAAGGTTGGGCATCAACTCCAAGCATTGCAGGAGGGTTGCAGAGGTAAGGTTCTGCGTCTGGGCTCTCTCGCTTGCGGTAGAGAAGATGGTCGAAGGGTTGAAGTGGCTGAAGTCCAGACGCCGGGGAATGGAGCCCAGGGACGGATACTCGTTGATGGTTTTGAGGAACTTGCGGAAGATTCGCGAGTGAGGGATCGTGATGTGGCGATATAAAGTGTACAGAGTTGCGGCATGAATAGTGCGTGAGGTGAGGAGCAAGGACATTAAATCAGTGTTGCGTGTGGTCAGTCCATTCGTGGGTAACTCCACAACGAGAAGATCGATTATGGCGCCTGTAGGGCTGGTTATTAGCATCAAACCTCAATGTACACCGTACAAGAATGTGTCGCTTACCTAGAATCTCGTTGGGCAGCTCCTCGAGCGGCGACTTGCCAATTGTATAGGCATTGTGGGCCTTCTTGACAGGAGGCGCGGGAGAGCTCCATGTCATGTGCAACTTGTGCAAATCCTCGCAGCTGCGGCTCGCCAACTTTCCCTTGATGGGAATGTGCTTCCAACCCCTGAAGCTGTCCGCAGGGTACCAAAAGCCATGGAGCTGGCTGTGAGGTTTGGTCATGGGCGGACGGAAGGATGGTTGATCGTGCTCGGCACTGGGCGACGGGGTCTCGTCAAAGACTTCTTCGTGCAGGAGAGAATACGAGGAGACCTTGGACCTGGTGAAGGTCTGCGCCAAGCCGTCGTCATTCTCGCGGACGGAAGAGAAAGAGGCGCGAGAGGCGCTCTCGGACGGGGAGATTGATCGCGACATGGCTGACTGCTTGGAGGAGAGGTGCTTATCCATGGGCAAGGCTCCGTTGAGCCGCTGAGCGTCAGGTACAGCCATCCGAGAATTTAATTGAGGTTAAAGTTGGAGGAAGTACGAAGCTTTCGAGGGAGGCGAGCAGAGCAAGTGGATATTAAATAGAAGTTGGATGGTTGTAAGTCGCCTTTTCTATGCAGACGGCGGGGTGGTGGATATAGCTTGGGGAAGCTCTGGCTGGGCTTGGAGGGGCAGGTGACCACTGGTTGCTGGTATTAGGGAGACGCCTGGGATTCATACAGCACAGCCCTTTTTTTTTTTCCCCTAGGCGACTCAAAGCCCGCTTATTTCACCTGTTGAGTGAAAGATGGGTTCCTTACAAGGTGAGTCAACGATGCCGGCTCTGAAAAGACTGGGGGCGGAGAATGAATGTGCAACGTGACGCAAGCCAGATGATTGCAAGCGGTGCTAGGGCAGCAACAGCAGTGACGGTCGCAGCAGGACCAGAAGCAGACGCAGGGCGACCGAAAGCAGCGGCGGTCTGTGAATAGTATTGTATCATAAAACAACAAAGGCCGGGGCAATGGCGTGTATTATCAGAACATGGTAGGAACCCGGACAGTCTCGCCCGTCACCCCATCTACACCTTCCATAATGCCCCCCGGCCCGGGCACAGCAACCAGGAGCAAGCTCGCGAAGAAGCCCAGCATGGCGAAAGATGGGGCTTCGTTGAGGTTCGCACGGCTGGCTGCGAACGGGGTCCGTCGGACGTCGGACGAGGGAACGTGCGGAGGACGGGGCGCGTCATTAGTAGTTGGAACGGAGCATTGGATCTTGGTGCTGCGCTGTAAGAAACCGACTCCGGGGACAAGAATTGGGTAATGAAAACCCGTGACTGGCGAGCCTTTGCGGTCAGCCAGGGCCAGGAGCAGGGCCAGAGCAGGGCCAGAGGGCGCGCCCCCGGCGTGGAAAGCAATCGAAGGGCGACCCGCACGAAGTTGCGGCGTTCCGGAACCGACCCTGGTGGCGGATCGATTGGCCACGGGAGCCGGGCAATTTGGTAATGGCAACGGTTTGAGGGTGCGAGCCGAAGCTTTCCAAAACGTAATGGATCCAGGTATGGGGTAATGGAAATTCCTCTCTCGGCAAAGGCCCGCCCAACAGTCACCAAAGGCTCGTGTCGGCCTCGGATGTGTGTGTGTTTTTGGTGGTGGTTTTTTTTTCATGCACCTCGTGACCAGGCAGAAAAAAACATGGTGAATGGATTCCGATCCTCTTTCAATTACCTTATTATTACATACAGTAAACGCAATCCTGCAAAGACCGACCTGGGGAAGGGGCAGGCCAGATATTACGGACCATGCTGTCGGGCAAGTCAAGGTACGACCTCTCTGGATGGATGTGAACACCGTCGCGGATAAGTCGAGGCGAATGACACAATTGTTGTTTAAGCACTTTAGACGAGATACGGTCATCATAAAGTCATGGGAGATGCAATTCGGCTTCGCCATTGAACGCAGTCCCGTGACTCTGATAAGACTCCAGATTAACCATGTGTGGTCGAACGGCACTTTCGTCAAGCTACATCATCGGATGCGTCGTCATAGCATAATCCTTCCATGTCTTTCAACCACATTCATACTATCCCCGGGGGGTTCTCTACTAAACCTTACGTACATTATTACAACATGTGTACCGTGTGTACCATGTGTACGCGACACTCCATCTTGTACTCGCATCGGCGCTCCGCCTCCGCATCCACACACGAAACATATCCTCTGCCCTTGATGAGACCTATCCAAGACCCTCCGTCTCGGCACTCCAGTTACTTTTGATTCTAGTAAGGTACTAGTGCCATCGTAGCATCCATGACCGGCATCACAGACCGTCCCCTAAGGTGTCCGGAAGCGCCGTGGCCTTCCAATTGCCTGTTCGTTGACGAGGCCTGTGCTGTGTCGGTCACGCGGGGTCGTCGCTGTAGACCACGTGTGCAAACTTGCCGCTTCTTCCCAACATGCCGTTGCTTGCCCTCGCCATGTACGACTCATGCTGCGGATGCGGACAAGAGGGCTCGAGTCTTGGCTGTATTTGTTCGCCCAAATACCGGTCATCGGAGCATTAACCTTTCTGCTTCTTCTTTGTCTTCCTCGTCAGTAGCGCCTAGGTAGTACTTGAGCTTGCCCAACCGCTTCCAGCGACATCGGCAGCAAACCTCAACGGCTCGTCTACCAACAAAAGCCCACGATGATCCGATGCCAGCCGCAGCCGCCGTTTCTCCCTCGGCCCCCTAGCGAACTAGCGCCTTCTTATGGGCAGATTCTCGGGACCCTTAATTACATCTGCTAGCCGGCGCTCCATAGCAGCAGTCCTGCGCGGCTACCGATTCAGACGTGTCCGGTCCTTCCAGGCGACTGTTGTTTGTTCGACAAGTTCACCGAGCATCTTGGGGAGTAGCTGCGTCTGCTATAGCCAGGATCGTGCCTGTCACCCTTGGTCGTGGAGTAAATGGGCACCAACAGCAACAGCGTCCACGTTGTACCATGACAGGCTGGCATTTTTCGTCGACCGGACACATCGTGACCGCCACAAACTGGCAAGGCTCCGAAGTCCATATCCCATTGGACCTAATTTTTACCACATCCACGTCACACGCATGGCTTCCCTTTTCCCCTCCTTTTTACCCCAGAGTTTATGGATCCATTCCTTACCTAAAACCTACGTAAAACACAAGGAATCTTGACCGGACTGCGGCTACTGCAGGTTGGTGAGCAAGATCGCGTCGTTCTAGCGCAATTCCTCGCAATCCGTGTCAGGGATGCCTCATTTGCTTACATCTCACGGGACCTTATGCGCGAACCGAATCGAACTCAACAAATCTGCCCCCTCACTTCACCCTACTCCTCCTCATGCCAGAGGAAACAAGAGACATGCGCGGGCCATCCCTAAACGCAAATAGGAAGCAAGTCAGTCACAGACTCTCTAGCGGAACCCCCTTCCAGGCCTCATGCGGGCTGTGCCCTATTCTCATTAGACAACGACTATGCCATGCCATGATCTATTGCACTCCCTCTTTTCTCTTGGGGTTTTCGATAGATGGATCTCGTGTCCAAACTCCTTCGAAACTACCGTGCGGCTGGCGGACGTCAATTCCGTGCCTCCCCGACTCTCAGACGGCTAGGAAAGAGGCGAGAGGATGCCTACCTGTATGCCGCAAAATCCCCGAGCCCAATCCCAAAATACACTTCGCTTGTTCCAAACCCAAATCACCCCATTCGCCAACTCTGGCGTCTATGTATTTGAATGAGCATGACCTATGTATCGTTGACTCCAGATTGCCATGTTGCCATACCTCGGCCCAACAAACCCTGGGCCGAATGGCACTCGTGCACCTCCATTTCAACGGATCGCAAGGCGAAACCGTCCCCAATATAAGGGTAATGATAAGCGGTGAGATGCCGGCTACGCCAACGCCCTAAACAACGCTCCAATGTCGAAATCGATAAGTCAACTCAAAGCACCAAATATCATGGCGTGCTTGATTCCCAGAATGCTATGTCCTGCTCGTCCGACGACTTCTTGATCGAGACTGCGACTACCGACCACCAATTTTCTTGCCGCCGAGCTTGAGGCGCTCTTTGCAATCCTCGCAATACCACTTCGCTAAACAGCCGTCTTGTCAGCCTCGCATGACAATTCTTCTGCACAGAAATAAACGACTTACTCTTTGATCCAGGGGCTACCTTGAGGCCAACGCAGGCGAGATGGAACCATTCTCGTTGACAGCCTGGGGCATCACAAGCGACCATTTCGCCATAGCTAACGCTGTTGCAGTAACAGTACGTCGGCTCGTCCGCATCAATATCCGCGTCGTCATCATCACCGTACCTAGCATTTGCTGCTCCCTGCGTACTTGTCGGAGGCGCAAGGGGCTGCACCACCACAGAATTGCTCTTTCGATGGCCCTTCTTGTGCGCACCACCGCTATCTGCATTACGGGACGAGCGTGGTCGAGCAGCTTCTTGGAATGTCGCCATTGCCGGCGTCGAAGGCTTACTCGCTCTTCCACTCTTGGTTGTGACCGTCGGAGGAGCTTGTGGAGCGGGCGGTGCCGAGTCACTCTTTCGTTCTGGCTCTTCTACTTTTGCATCTTTCTTGCTGGGTGTCGGCGCTGGTACTGGCGCTGACGTGCTGCTGTCGGCTCGCTGTACCTCACTTTTCACAGGATCCGCCTTGACTGGAGCCGATGGCTCCTTCGGAGGTTTCGGGTCGTTCCCTGTCCGAGGCAGAGGAACGGGGGCCGAAATCTCCGGGGTTGCAGGTGGATTCCCATTAGACTTGATGGACGTGGACGAAGCAGTGGCCGGCTTAGCTTTCCCGCTGTCAGTAAGAGATTGTATAGAGTTTTGTCTTGCACGCGATGACGATGGACGAGGAGGAGCCGCTGCGGTGGTCGTTGCAACGGCGGGGGTTGTTGTGGTGGAGGGGGCGGTTGTGACAGGTGGATTGGCGTTGGAAATCGGTGTAGTCGCATTGCTTGGTTTCAAGGCCGGTGATGCCCGGCCAGTTGCTTTCGGCTCGGGGAGTGCAGTGAGGACTGGGGATGAAGTTGCCGATGTCGAAATAGCGCCGGGTACCGCAGTTCTGCAAGCGAATTGTCGCGTCAGCTTCGTCATGTCATGGGGCATTGGTTCATATCAAGACAAGCATACCTCTTCTTGGATTGACCACTTGACGAAGGCAGTGCCTTGCGTTTCTTTGGTCCGTCGGGCGCTGGAGGAAGCTGGGGACTAGTCACTTTTGCCTTGGACGCACTGTTTCCAAAGACGCTGCTCATGGCACGCTCCATAGGGGCGCCGCCGTTGGTAACTTTCTCAACCTTGCGCCTTTTCGGCGCAGGATTGCCATTTGTAGAAGCGGACGTAGTGATTCCCAGACCGACGCCTGTCGTCTCTGCTGTTCTGCGCACCTTGCTTTGGTGCGTCTTCTTGCTCGCATCACCCTTGTTCCGAGCATCGGGATCGTCGTGTTCGGACTCTTGTTGCTGGTTCTTGAGGCTCTTCTTGGCTTGGACGGCCTGTTTCCTAGCGTCGCTTCGAGCAGCCGCCTCGTCCACAAGAGCCTGTGCTGCAGCGGAGATGACAGCAGCTCCATCGCGGCGTGCTCGCTCTGCGTTTGAAACCTTGTTGGTGCGGTTTTCGGGGTAAGCCCAATGCGACGTGCTGCCCCATTTCGCTTCGTCGCTAAATTCGCTCTGCACGTAGGGCCATACGTCGTCAATGCGGGCGAGCTGTCTTTGAAGGGCGTCGTTGGCTGTCGAGATGACGTGGTTCTTCTCCTCCAGGGCCACAAGCAGCTGCTGCACTTTGATGGCTGTATCTCGGAAGTGCTGTCGACGGTGGAGATTGGAGTGGTCACGAACGGCCGACGAAGGCACCTGGCCGTCGTCGGCAGACAGCAGTGACGGGGCGCTGGCGAACGGCGCAATACCACTCGAGCTATTCTGCGCGCTCATGGGTGCTGATGTTGGGGCAACGCTAGCGGATGGTCCTGGAAGGTTCGCGATGTTTGCAGCTGTAGAAACGAGCGTGAAAAGCTGTTCCTCGGGAGCAAAGATTTTGGCGTCCACCTCCTTGAGAAGAGTGAAATGGCGCACGAGTTCTTTCGGCAAGGCGGTCATGGCATCGGCAAAGTGCGTAATCGCTGGGAAGATGTCGATGGGCTGGTTGCCAACGGGGCCGGAGCCGAGAGAATCTCTCCCACCGCCGCCTCGGGTAGCATTGGTGGAGCTTCGAGGGGGGTTCGTTCGCGTCTGCCGCAGCGGCTGCGATCTACGCTGTGATGAGGCATCAGCAGCGCTTGGCTTTGCCGACTTCATGCTGGTATGTAGTAGCCGTGTCGATTCGTCCGGCAGGTCCTTCGAGCGGGATTGGGGGTTGAGGAGAAAGCAGGACGGTGACGGGCGGCGGTTCAAGTCGGGCTTGAACTGAGCGAGAGTGAAACGCGAAGGATACCGAAGAAACAACAATAATCATTCGGAAGGCACTATGCCATGTCGAACCAAGCCCCTAGATGGCGCTGGCAGGTTATAGAGGACGGCTGGTGAGGGTCTGCAGGCTGAGCATGGGCGGTAATGGCAGAGAGAGAATCTCAGGCCGCTCTCGCAGCTACTAGAGTGGCCCGTCGCCTGTGCGAAGCGCTCCGTCAAAATGGCAGGTGCAGCGGTTCTGTGCGCACGCCCGCCTGCCCGCCCGCAATCTGAGTACTTGGGCCTCAGGCGCCACCACACAATGTCTGGTCTGATTACGGCATGCGCCGCTAGGCACACGCCTGGGTAGCGCTCGCGATTACAGCCATGGGCAACTGGGGAATATTCATGGCCCGATCTCCAGGCCCTCGGCCCAAATACGGGCAGCTTCGGCATTTCGTCATCTCCTGAACCTAGGCGCATCGTGGCGCCGCCAACTGTAGATTATCACAACCACGCTGCGTGAAGTGCCGTTGTTCTTTTGCTATACAGCAACGGGGTTGGCAGCATCATATTCTGTTTATTTTGCAACGATACGTGCTTCAATATTTCCATCAAAACGCTCTTCCCGAGCTAGGACGTTCACCTACACAACAGCATGTTGTCCACGTTGAACGATTTCACGGACTCATGCAAACAGTTTGGACAGCTTTTCTGCGGCGCAAAGCATTCGTCGTGCCTTCAACTTGGTATCAATGCCTCAAACTACCTAACCCAAAATGACGGTACTGAAAAGCATGATTATTAAAATTGTATGCAAAGGCTGTAATGACATGCATGGCGATGTTACTGCAAAGGGCAGGTATCTCCATCTACACATGTTGGAACACGGGAACAGAAGTGGAAGTCAAGGGGGGTATCTGTGTTGTCGCCAAGCTAATCCACACGCTGTCGTCGTCTACCCTTCCTACCACGGTCGGGAGCCTCGTCCCTCTCTCTTTGCTTCAGTCTCCACTGCCACTCTAGCAAAACCCACAACAGATAATATAGATCGAATTCGGGCCACAAACAGTCGACAAAGAATATCTGCGTGTTCTGGTGACTCTGCCAAAGAAGAAAGTCGCTAAGGCGCTGCACGCCACTTGTGCGAACGAATATGTCCAGAGGAGGGTCGCTGGCGGTGTACATGTGCTTGTCGAGCGTCTCTGCTGTGATTGTTTCCGGGCTCGGCAGCGTCGAGGAGCTGCGCGATGCATTTCTCGATCGCAGACTTGATGGTGAGTCGGGAGGGAGCGTGGTGGATGATGAGGACTCGCCGTCCACATCCTCGTCCTTTGTTGCTTCGCTATCAGCATCGGTGTTTTTGAGGTCATCGTCCGAGGAGACGTCCTTGATCGTAGGAAGAGGCTCATGACCGTCCAGCTGCCTCGATAATATCTTTTGCCTGATGCGCGATGGCGAGAATGGGGTGTTCTTCGGCGGGTGGGGGGAGAGAAATTCTTGTACGGTAGACCTGACGGCTGTGGTCATCTCGGCCCTCGCCGTGTAGGGAAAGCAAATGTTCAAAACAGCCCTGGCAGGATGTCAGTGGCTATCGTCAGGCAGATAAGGACCTTGATTTTTGCGCAACTGACCTATTGTTGTGCTGTGTCCTAGCCACGGCCTTGTCCACCACTTGAAGCACGTCGTCGCGAATCATCTCACGTTGGCCTAATATGCGTACACGGGCCCCGTATCGGTCGAGGATATCGCCATAAGTTGTGAGTTGCTCCAGCTTCGTTTTGGCTAGCTCCATCAGGCCTTCCACCTCGTACTTGGGACGATTGAAGTTCTCGATGCTAAACGCGTAGACCGTGACGACCTTGACACCACATTTGTAGCATATTTCCATGACCTAAGGCATCGTGGATCAGCCACAGATCAATCAATTGACAGCATCGTCAATTTAGCAATCCGGCGGCTTACCCGAGCGAGTGCTTCGAACCCGCGGTGGTGTCCTTCCACCGTCTCCATACGATGGCTTTTGGCATACCGCCTGTTCCCATCCATCTCGAAAGCGACGTGTTGCGGGACTGGTCCTTGCATGAGGGCGCCAATTAGGATGTCGCGAAGCTGATTCAAGGCCCATTCTCCCGGGGGAGATTCGAGGACGAATCTACGCAAGAAGGAAACGGCGTCTGACATGGCGGTTGGAGCTTAGTTGGGCAGTCCGTTGAGGTTGCGCGACAGGTTTCAGGGAGGAGAATAATGTGGCATAAAATCCTAGGGTATTGTAAGGGTGGAAGGAATGTTTCTTGGGATAAACGAACGACCTCGGACGAGAGTGCGACAACCAGGAGCCAAAAGAAGAAGACAGCAGAGGTTACGCAACCCAAGCCCACGAATGTCTGTGGCGGAGTAGGAGGGTTTCCAAGTTCCCATGCGACGGCGACAGTGTGATGCTACGGGGTCCACTGAAACAACACGCAGCTCCATACCAGGTTGGCTGGTGGTCGAAATTGCCAAGCTGCTAACAGCCAGCTGTGGAGTCGCTCAACCACGAAAAGTGGCTGTGGCTGGGGCTGATCGTAGGTGCCAAGCCTCAAATAATGCATTCACAGGCGCTTTTATAAAGTTACTATGCTCAAACCCGTACGGAAAGTTCTTAATAAGAAAATGGTCATCTATCTGGCTATATTCGGTGACGAAGGGCACTTCTCGATCAGCATAAATCGCGTGACTAGCGATGTGCTTTACCATGAGCACGTGTGTGACATGTGGCTGAATGGGAGTTGTTGGATTGCCTACTAGTTCACTACCAAGAAATGTGAGGTGACGTTAGGGCAATGTTGAACCACGGGCTTGCCAGATCCGGGCGAGTAAAAGTCAAGCAAGAAAAGAAGGGGGGGAGGGTCAAAGGTTGGGTCATGTCATGCTAGAGCATGTCGGCCTAGCGAGATCGGATTCCTCCCTCGCTGAAGAGCATGCGATCTTCCTTATAAAACCCCAAGCTGCTAGCTAAATATGCTCGATGTCAGCTACGCGGCGGATCCTGGGAGAAAAGTATGGAATGCCTGGATACTATCCGAGCAGGACTGATACTCAAGCGAAAGTGGTTGCAACTCAAACTGATAGTCTGGTGGGCTTTTCAGATGCCCTTTGCCATTAAACATGAGCTGCATACAGGGTAGGGACAGCGCTCTGCTGACCTAGGACACAAGTGGACAATTTGGCTGGGTCTACAGAATAATACAGGCATCGGATTCCTGCGAGAGAGGCTGAATCCATTCAAGTCCAGACCCCGAACTACTGCAGGGGAACTTGCAGTGAGAGTCTTTCATGGACAAAGTATTGCCGACCATGGGTTGAAACGGCCGACAGCGCCGCCCTAGTTGCGCAGGTGTGAGAACCGGAGCCAAAACCCCCCCCCCCCAAAAAACCATGGGAAACGACGTCATGGCTGCAGCTTCATATCGGTGTACCCCTGCCAATCACCCAATCGTTACCGCTAACGCCCAATCCGCAATATCAGTTCCAAACAGGAGCAAGCCATTGGCCCTGCAGACAAGCCTTCTGCCTTGCTCGTGCTTGCCATTCCAGGAGCAAGCATTAGATCAGGAGCAACAATACCCTAGGTGAAAACTGGCAAGCGTTCCATCCCTGAACCTCGGAAGAGTTGGCAGCCTTTACACACGAATATGTATCTATATGATATGCTAGACAACTCAAACATTTCCTGGACTGCGTCTTGTAACAGTCTAAGGTAAACAACAACTCAACATTGCGTGAAGCTCCAAAACAACAAGAGATTAGGAATATCTCCGACATGGTGCTTCGCACGAAGGACGTATTGACGGCGTAAGGCCTTGACCGGCTAAATACTAAGGTAATCGTTAGCCTGAGATTCATGTTGTTGCTAGACTCCGAATAGGAGTACGAATCATCGCGTCAAGGGGCTACGATGATACTCAGACAAATCTGTTTTGTGGCTGAACGGGGCCTTGCACTACCTCTTCTGCTCCACTGCAGGTTGGATCGTCGATGACCAGCAGCTCACCATATCGTGCAAGGGAGCGAGCGAGCAGCGCAGCAGCGGGTATCCTTCGACCCGGCCCTGTCAAAAGACGAACCTAAACATTCGCTAAGAATACTCCGGGCCCAACCAAGTCGCCCCTTGCAAGTCCACACCTCCTACCTCTCATGCCGTACCTTACCTATCATTACAGAATGCCAGGTACCTAGCAGCGGTAGCTCCCGGCTGGAGGCGGTCGCCGGTCCCATTGTATTATCGTCTGTATGGACTAAGGCAGGCAGGGTGAGGTAATGCATGGCAATTGAGGAGGTAGGGTAGGAAGGTAAGGTAGGTAGTAGTAGCACGGCAGGGTAGGTGTAAGCTCCATCCCACCTTCCCCCCCATTTCATTATCGTCTCGCCGACCTTCTTTTCTTGAGCTCTTTTCTTTCCCTTTCAAACCTCCCTCCTCCATTCCCTTGATTTCGCGCTCCCATACACTCGTCAACACTTCCGTCACCCGTACAATGGTCGTATTCGAGGGCCACGAGTACCTCACAGAGGAGGAGAGGCGCCTGAAGGAGGATCGAGAACGAACCAAGTACTGGAAGAAGTGGGGTCCTTACGTTGCTGAAAGGCAGTGGGCTACGGGTATGCCAATCCTCATTATCCAACCCTGGGCGAATTGTCGTTGGAAATAGACATTAGGCGCCATGCTAACGATTCTACAGTTCGCGAAGACTACAGTCACGACGGGGATGCCTGGAGCCGTACGTTGACGCATCGATTCCCGCTAGGCAAACCATATCTTGCTGACCGGGCCCTCAGACTTCCCTCACGAACACGCCCGTTCCCGTGCTTTCCGATGGGGTGAAGACGGCATCGCGGGTGTCTCAGACACTCATGGCCTTCAGAATATTGCCTTTAGCTTCTGGAACGAAGAAGAGTTTGTCTTGACCAACTAACGTTACTCCGACTTACAAACTAATCTTTCTACCAGCGACTTCCTCAAGGAGCGCTTGTTTGGTCTCTCCAACCCTCAGGGCAACCATGGCGAAAGCATCAAAGAGGCCCACTTCCATGTTGATAACACTCCCGTGAGTATTTTGCCGTATCTATCGTCGCGAAATATGAAGTAGCTGGCTAATCGTGCGCAGACTGTACGCTTTCCTTCCTGAAGAACAAAGCGATGACGTCGTTACCGACTCGCTGACGTGCCTCATTAGCATTCCTACATGAAATTTCTGTACAAATACCCGCAGAAAAAGTTCCCTTACGAAGATTTGCTCAAGGAGAACGGTAAAAGGACAAAAGAGGAGAAGGAATATCAGATCGTTGATACCGGCATCTTTGACGAAGACAGGTACTGGGACATCTTTATCGAGACAGCCAAAGAAACCGACGATCCCGAGGAGCTTCTCTTCCGTGTAACAGCCTGGAACAGAGGTCCAGATCCTGCCCCTCTACACATCATACCACAAGTTTGGTTCCGCAACACCTGGGCTTGGGGTCGTGAGGCCGAGGATAGAAAACCCTCCATCAGATATCATGACGAGGTCACGGCTAAGTCGAAGCATCCGACTCTTGGAGAGAGGTACTTTTGTCTCTCGCCTTCTCCAGGCGTGGGCTCCAGCGGAGAAGATGTGATGCCGAAGCTCATGTTCACCGAGAACGACACCAACTTCCATGCTCTCTATGGCCAGGAGAACAAACAGCCATACGTCAAAGACGCCTTCCACAGGTATATCGTTGACGGCGAAAAGTCTGCCGTCAACCCTGCACAGACCGGCACCAAGAGCGCAGCTTGGTTCAATTTCAACGAGGATGGTGGTGTAAATCCAGGAGAGTGTGCCGGTAAGCTGTGTGCGCTCAATAGTCCAGGTAGTCGACTAACCTATGCCAGTGGTGCGATTCAAGTTCAGCAAGAAGCACGTAGAGTATCTCGACGAAGAGGACTTTGACGATATCATCGAGAAACGAAGAGAGGAAGCGGACGAGTTCTACTATCGATTGAGCCCCCTACCGATGACAGACGACTTGCGCAACATTCAGCGACAAGCATTTGCAGGCATGATGTGGACGAAACAGCATTATCTATTCATTTGGGACCAGTGGGCAAATGGCGACCCAACCATGCCCCCTCCCCCACCGAGTCGCAAGAGCATACGCAATGCGCAGTGGCGACATATGCACTGCGATGACATTTTGTCAATGCCTGATTCTTGGGAATATCCCTTCTTCGCTGCATGGGACAGTGCTTTCCACTGCATTCCACTGGCCATGATTGATCCAGACTTTGCCAAGAAGCAGCTTGATCTCTTTACAAGAGAATGGTACTGCCATCCCAATGGGCAGCTTCCCGCGTAGGTCATTTCACGGCAACAAAGCAAATGATGACTTGGCTGATTGCGCATAGTTACGAGTGGAACTTTGGGGACGTTAATCCTCCTGTTCACGCCTGGGCAACCTTCCGAACGTTCAAAATAGAGCGGAAGATGTACGGCCGCCAGGATCTCGACTTTCTCGAACGTGTTTTCCAGAAGCTGCTGCTCAACTTCACATGGTGGGTGAACAGAAAGGACACCGATGGAAAGAATGTCTTTGAAGGCGGCTTTCTGGGTCTTGACAACATTGGGTTGTTTAACCGCTCAGAGCCTCTTCCTACTGGTGGTGTTCTCGAACAAGCAGACAGTACGGGCTGGATGGCCTTCTTTTGCTTGTCTATGCTTAACATTGCGCTCGAGCTCGCAAAACACCGCCGCATCTACGAGGACATTGCGTCCAAGTTCTTTGAACATTTCATTTTCATTAGCGATGCAATGACATTCAGAGCTGGCCAGAAGGAAGAGCAGTCTCTTTGGAACGAAGAGGATGGTTTTTACTACGATGCCATCTCCTGGGGCGGTCCCTGGATCCAGCAGATGCCTGTCCGCTCTTTGGTTGGCCTCATCCCCTTGTATGCGACTGCTACGTTGGAACCAGAGTTGGTCAACAAACTGCCTTCCTTCAAGAAGAGGGTGGAATGGTTTATGAAGAACAGATGCGACATAGCCGAACGGAATATGGCCAGTATTCAGAAACGAGGTAAGGGTGACCGAATCTTGCTTTCCATTGTCAGCAAAGACCGGCTGGAGAAGATCCTGAAGCGAATGTTGGACGAAGACGAGTTCTTCAGCGACCACGGTATCAGGTCTCTGTCCAAGTACCACAAGGACCATCCCTATTCCATGGATGTTAATGGGCAGACGTTCTCGGTGGGTTACGTTCCTGGTGACTCCGACAGTGGGCTCTTTGGTGGCAACAGCAACTGGAGAGGTCCCATCTGGCTTTGTGTCAACTTTTTGCTGGTCGAATCGCTTCAACGATTCTACTTATTCTACGGACCAGAGTTCCAGGTCGAGTGTCCTACCGGAAGTGGCGATTACATGCACCTAGGGAAGATCTCGGAGGAAATCCAACACCGTCTTCAGCATCTCTTTATCCGTACCGACGATGGCAGGCGCAGCATCAACTCAGGAAATGATCTTCTCGACTTCGACGAGCACTGGAAGGACTACCTTTGGTTCTACGAATTCTTTGATGGCGATTCTGGTCGTGGACTCGGAGCTACCCACCAATGTGGCTGGACTGGGTTGATTGCTCGCATCATTCACGACACTGGGTATGTTCAACTCTTTGTCATGATGGCGCACAGGATGCTAATGATGTACAGTGTGACATGCCGCCTACCACACACTCCCCGTACGCCATCAATTGGAATGGCACATTACTTCGATGATATTTTCCGTCGCAGCGTAGATGGAGGGACGCCTCATCCTGGTGGCAAGCCACGCTTGAGGCGATCATCCACAGCCAGATCAATTGGCGCTCGCAGTGATTTCGACGAACCTATCAATGGGGATGACGAGGATGCTCACTCGATCAGCAACTCGGTCTTTGCCGAGTCGCCGGAAGAATCTAAAAAGAGAACCGAAGCGGATGCTCACATGCACCAGTATATTTCACACCAGCTCGACAAGTACCAGAAGGACGGCGCTGACGGGCATTATGGATCGGCAGAAGAGTATGAGACGACGGCGTAACACTGGTAATGGAGTTCATAGGCCCCTAGAAATCAATAGGTATGGAGTTTCATCAATGGATATTGGTGAGCCTGGAGTACACATATGGGTAAGAGAAGGATATTTACAGTAAAAAAAAAAGGGCTACATAGTAGACAGGATTCGCATGCTGGAGGACAGCACAGGGTCGAAAGTGGCATGTTTCGAAAATGCCTTTAGCATATGATCAAATGGCATAAACCTCAAGACGTGCGCTCCAAGCAACTTGAAGCAAAGCAGCATATCCTGTTTTCGAGACGATGATGGCTGTTCTGGCTGTTCTGGCTGTTCTAGCTGTAGTAGTCGTCGGTGCTGTTGGACTTCAAGACGGCAAGTAGGTATAGGACGAGATGGTAGCAATACCTTTCATGCCCTCCGTGATGTTGCCAACTTAGGTTAGACGGTCAAGTCACTTGCTGTACCGATAGCGGATGGTCATACGAGTTCTATTCTATTCTCACACCCTCTCCTCCTGTACACGTAACATAGGCCCCTTCCTCCATACTATTTGATGATGCCGCGACGCTGAGGCTGACGACGCGGCGCGAAATCCGACCCCACAAACCAACTACGTGATGATGGTGATGGTCCCGGACCCGGTGTTGCTGTTGGAGACGACGCAAAAGAGAAAAGGAAAAACGGAGGTTTGAAGAGTATTTAAGGGGCAACTAGAGTGAGTACATATTACAGGGTGTCGCTGAGGAGCTTGTTCATCTTGGCGATGCGAGCAGAAACGCTGAGGTCGATGGTTCGGTCGCCGATCTCGACGACGAGTCCACCGACGATCTCGGGGTTAACCTTTTGACCAAGTCAGCGTGATGCACTGAAGGTCGATTCGGGAACGGATACGTACCTCGTTGGTGACCTTGAGCTTCTTGCCTGCGCCAACGTAGGATGACTTTGAGACAGCGGTCTCGAGTCTGGAGAGGATCTTATTGTCCAAGGGCTGCAATTGACGGCGTCAGCTATATTCCTTGACTCGGTTCCTTGATACGCCCCGAAAGGCACGAAGAAGACTAGAATCGGAAGAGGAACAGCGCGTACCTGTGCGCTGGTGACGCGCATCTCGACTTCGCCGCGGGCGGCGGCGATGATCTCGCCGAACTTGTCGGCGACGCCCTTGAGGAGCCCGAGGCGGTTGTTCTCGGCGAGGGTGTCGAGGAAGTTCTTGACGGTAGGGGAGTTGGCGCCGGCCTGCTTGGACAGCTCGGCGACGATGGCGCCCTTGTCCTCGGCGGTCAGGGTCGGGGCGGACAGGATAGCGGCCAGCTTGGGGTCTTTCTCGAGCAGGGCCGAGAGGCTGCTCAGGGCCTTGGCGGTGGGATCGAGGCTCGAGGACTTGGCGGCGGCGGTGTACTGGGGGAATTGGGCGTAACGTTAGCTCGGTGAGACCCAGCTTTCATGACGGGCGTCGCGGCTCGCGATATATATCCCTCCTTCTTTCCGATGTCCACCATCAAAAGCCCGCACTCCAATCCACCCCCAAAGCAACCAATTGCAACCCAATCCCACTAATCACCTATACGTCGCTACATCCAGAGGGGAGGGGCAGAGGAGAGGCGTACCAGAGCAGTAGCATAAGTGCCATCAACGCCGTAGACGGCCACGGGGGGCTTGATGTCGCTCGAGGCGGCAGCGGCAGCGTAGCCTCGCACGGGGGCAGCTCGGCCGGCGAGGGGCGCGGCGGCGCGGACGCAGCGGACGGCTTGACGCGAGAACATTGCGGGCGGAAGCGAAAGGTGTACCGGGCGGGCGACGGCGGCGGGAGATGGGATCGGTGGGGGGAGGGACAGGACGAGGTCGTGATGGGTTTGAGGAAAGCTTCCGGGTTTTCGTGAGGTTTGAGGCCAAAATTGGACCGGGTTGCTGCCTGAGCCGGTGATGAGGCATCCATTTCCTGGGCGAGGGAGTTTATGTAAGGTGGAATTGGGGCTTGTGATTGGTTGCCTTGGCGAGCTTTGTCGCTTGAACGTCATGGCTGTCGCCGGAGGTTGATTTAAATCAGAACACAGCTACTATATAATATTAGTCTTAGAAAGAAAAAGAAAAGGAACAAGAACTACAAGCAAGACACGGGGAAATAACTACAATCGTATTCCTTGACCCGTTGTTGGTGTTTGTGAACATGTAGCTTGTCATCACAGTACGTGTTTTCCAGGTACCGCATCAGCCGAGGTGTGAAGGCCGGTGACGCTTCGGTTCAACTGCTGTCCAGCATTGGATGGAAGAGGATGGATGATCTATAGAACGTGTTTGATAGATTCATTCTGTTAAACACATTGGTAGCTTCGAGACTTTGATCTGTCACGTTGTGGCTGTTGATGGTGACTATGTCTTCTTGTAGTAGCCTAGTCTGTACAGGCAGCCCATCCGCTCACCACCTTGGCAGCAACTGCGACCGTTCTCTTAGTAGTTCATAGAAGCACGTCTTCTCCATTTCATTATTCGTACAGAAAGATATTCCCGCGGCCCGCAAAACACAGCATCCCTAACGCCCCAGCTCCCGACTGTCCCTTCCATGCTAGTTGACCCGTATCTAATCCCAACTCCAACCACGCTCTCCCCGTCATTCGTTTCTGTCCTCTCAATCACTCTTCAACATGCTGTCCACGAGGTCACCTAGCGGGCCCCAGTAGTCCCTTCCGCTGGCCAGGTTGTGCTCGTCGATGAAGAGCACGTACTGCTTGAAGCTGGTGTTGAGGTGGGGCTCCAGGCCCAGCTCCCGGATCACGGGGTAGTGGTGGCAGTAAATGTGGGCGTAGACACGGTACATGCGCTTGAAGATCTGGCGGACGAGTGCTGGGAAGGACTTGGGGAACGGGACACCTACGATGACCCTGTTAGCTTGCCCACGACCCCCGTTTGCGGTTCCGCTAGGTTTACATACCAATCTTGCTTGGTAGGACAGACTCGTTGTCGATGTTGGCCTGCACCCACGTCATGAGCTGCTCGATGTAAGCCGGAGCCGGCATCTTGGTAGGTCGCTTGTAGTTCTCGTTGTCCTGCCAAAGGTACTCGAACCTGCAGCCGTTAGATGCCACGCCCAACGAAGCCCTGCGAGGTGTACGTACTCATCTGTTGCCTTCATCTCCGGACATGACTGCGGAGAGCAAAACTCGGTGATGGCGCCGTAGAGGAGGTTGATTTGGTTGTAAAAATCAACCACTGCACCGGTCAGCAACTACCCTCTTCCTCGAGCCGCAGCGAACATCATGTCATACTGTTGACGGCGAGCCACTCGTTCTCGTCTTCGCCCTCGGGGAGCTTCACCACCTTCCTCAGGCTGCCGCCGCCCAGGGTCACCTCGGCATACTGCCTAAGCTGATAGCTCGTAGCGCCGCCTTTGCCGATGCGTTGGCGGAACTGGTTTCTCGTCTTCTGGTTGCTGCATGGCACATTCCGCACGTTAGCCAGCGTTCCATCTTTATCGCATGAGCGTGCACGGCGGTTCTCTTGCGCGTGCGCAGTGGTTCCGCCCATGCTCTCTGCGCCCCGAGAGGTGGGCAACATATACTGAAACAGCGCCGTGGTCAAGGAAGGCAGCATGATGTGCGGAGGGGACTAACACGGTGGTCAAGAACTGTGACATGTCGACGGCGTTGATGGTCCTCTGATTCGGTTCGGGCGAAGGGGCGAGCAAGGGGCGAGATCGAATGTCCTGACAACAAGCATTCCAGCCGTTAGCTGGGCCTCATCCGAAGCGTTTGTGCAAGGCAGGGAATGCTGGTGCTCACCCAAGCCCAGGCGGACAGCAACTGTACACTGGAGCTTTCTATTGTAGTGGGCAAAAGCCAGGCAGTCGCGAGGATATAGAAATGCGAGGAGTCGAAAGTGCTGTTGTTCGATGTATTCTGGGTGTATTTCTGGCGATGCTGAATAGGTAGTTGGGTCGAAGTGGGTTTCATGGGCCAAAGTTGGTGTTTACAAAGATCCCGCATTGGGGAATCCCTGGTCGTTGCCAGGACGCTGGCAGATAGTGGTTGCAGCGGCCGAGCCCCACCTTGCTTGCCATGCTGGAGGTGGATTACAGTGGAGGGTTCCAGCAGTCACCGCTAGCCTGGCATTTGCACCTGTCTGGACAAACCCATCTTCCCGCGCCTATGCTGTTCGTAAATTACCTGAAGCACTTGGTATAACAAACGATTTGTCCGTCAAATCGTGCAACAAGGGATAACGAAACCTGCCTCATCCTGGTCCTACCACCCTCTCCCTCTTCCTCTGCCTCCTCTGCCTCCTCTACCCCCCCTGCCACGGCCACCTCCTCTCCTCCCGCCCCTGAAACCTCTTCCCCCGCCGCCGTGTGAGCCTCGTGCCGAAGGTGCTGGTCCTTGATCTCTTCTTTCACGTCTTTCCTCCTCACTCGCGTCCCACTTGTTATCCACCCCAAGTAATTGGCAATATGCAGCCGTCTGCGGATTCGTGTATTCTCCGGGCCCTTCTTCCACGATTTCGGGGCTACCAGGCACGTGTGCCGGCGCTGTGAATGAAAAGTTGTGAGGCACATCCAGCTTGTCCCTCTTGACAATGTTCTCCTCTACCCATGCTTTTTCTGCCTCGATTAGTGGCATGTAGTGCTCCTCGCCAAGGTCAGGAGGGACACCGGCTGTAGGATCTCCAATAACCAGAGCATCGTGGAAGACCCGATTGATCGCTAGCCATTCGGGATCGTATTGCAGCTTGAACCGAGGCGTTTGTGCACCCAAGCTACCACCGTCACCGCTTCCTCGACCCTGGCTAATGGGCTTGATGTCGCACAGCTGTAGAAAATGTCTTCCAGGAAGACATTTGTCAAGGGCGAGGAATCGGACCTCCTTGTTCGTGATGCCTGGTGGAACTGGTTGCCCTGGAATGCCTTTGGGCCGTGGGCGAGCGAAAGATGCAGGCAATTGTGCTCGTAAGTCCTCGGATACTACGTTTGTTGATGTTGATTCTGCTTGTATGGCGACTGAGTTGTCGCTTGGCTGATGGCTGTTATTCTCACCACCTGCTCCGTCGCTTTCGTCCATGTCCAGGTCAATCTCATCGGGGTTGGCCTCTTGTGTTGTGGCCTCAACAAAGGCCTCCTCCTTGATCGTAGTAGTCGCTGGCGCCTCATCATTGGTGTACTTCTTTAGGGCTGCAAACTTGACGTGCAAATGAGCCGAGAACCAGTAAGGAGGTCGTAGCCTATCCATGACATACTCGGCCGCCACGTTTCCAAGGGTCCCATCCTGGGATTCCTGTCGAAAGTCGGGCTTCTTGCGGAAGAGCCACTGCTGGTCGCCATGCTTCTCGATCCCGCGCGGCCAGTCATGGCTGAGACCAACATCGACCTGTGTCTGCAGCAGCAGCAGCTTGCGCACATCCCACTCGCGGACGTGGTAGAATGACTTGACGTCGTCATCGTTGAAAGGCAGACGCTCATGGTGAGGTTTGCGATAATCAAAACCCTTCCAAATACCAGACAGGCCGGCAACGCGAAGAGGGCCTAGTCGCAGGACGTTGGCCGCACCAAGGTAGTAGATGTTGGGAGCCACCCATCCGCCGTAGTAAAGCTCCCACAGGTGCGAGCTTGCTTCGTGATTTCCGGCAATGAAAATCGTCAGATAAGGTGCGACGCACTCTCCCGAGTAGTACTTCGGAAAATCACCCAGGTGGCGGTACTTGACCGGACATGACATGACGGTCAGGTCAGCGGCATTGCGTACTGACTGGGGCAGTTAGCGTTCTGCAAAGCGCTGTTCCCCATGAGCGGCTCACCTGAAAGTCACCGCCGATGATCAGCAAGTCGACACCATCCCACCCGCGAGCCTCACAAGACCGGCCGACCGACGCGTAGATGGCGTCGAGTGTACCATGACCCTGTGGCGCGGTTAGGCCTGCAGCGCTTCGAGTTTTTATTCTTCCTGTTTGAGACTTACACAACCCTCAACAGCCACCCGGACGCCATGGCTTTCAAAAGCGTCGACAGTCATCTTCGATTTATCATAGGCGGTGGTGGCCTAGTTGCAGAGGTGTAAGTGAAGCTAGCAGCAAGGAAAATGTGGGAAGGTGACGGTAGGTGATTACCTATTCAAGCTGTCTGCCACCTGCCCTTGTAATGAATTTCGACAACGAAAAAGCGATCGTGTCTCTAGCATTGAAGCGGATGTCAAGATCAAAAACAAGAGGTACTCATTTATTACTTCATCAAATCTCAAGTACTACAGTCGAGATTGAATACTTGTTATCATTGGCTTTAGGAACCTGCTGAGTCTATGAAGTGACATCCAAGTGGAACGTATCACATCCTCATGACCAGGATCTCGTGCAACCACGTTTGTGCTACTTGATGAAAAACGATCAAATAAATCAATGATTTCCATTCCATGCCCATTGGTCATAGCTGTTGGTCTCTGGACTTCGTCGATGTCGATTTTGGCACAATTCAGGTAGGCAACAGCCAGCCCTTCCATTCATTGCCACGAAATAGCATAGGCATATCAATGTAAAATGTGTCCCTGCAGAAAAAGCGAAGTCTCGATGTGGAAGAGCAAGCCACGCAGAGTGAGAGGGAGCATCAATCTTCCATCTCTAATAGACGTTCGACCCAAAGAGAAGTAGGTAGCAAAACGTATATGCTGAAATGGTGAAGCTACGAATGTGGCTAACAATGCCAACTCGGAGCAAGTCATCAGTGTCACGAATGAAATGGGGGTATATGCATGTCAAACTTTCATTGGTAGCCATTGACCGCCTCGTCTCATCTTTGCTTGGTTGCCACACAGGAGAGAGAGGAGTTGGCGTCATGTGTGTGAACCATCCATGTAAACACCGTTTCGCCTTCCCATGTCGTTCTAAAGTGTCCCTAGTCGTCAATCATTTCATATTCATGTTGATTCTGGTCACGGTTAGATCACTTGAGCCAAGCGTTGGAGACTTGGCTCGGCAGAGGCTTACTGATCCAAGCCTAGATAGTCGGCGGCAGCGAGCAGCTCCAGACACAGCTCTACGGGAACGTCCATGTCGGGGACTTCCTCACTATTGCGGTACCGGTACCAGTAATGGAAATACTCGACGACTTTGTCGAGGACCATGGCGCTATGCCCCGGAATGAAAAGTCAGCCGCCTAGGGTCCTTGGTCTGGCTGAGCTGCCATAGGGTGATGATGTGGGTTGATTGAGCTTGATCAGTTCAAGTGTAGAAAGAAATGCCATCATGCGGACCAGCCCAGACTCGCGAGATACGAGCGGTGGTCTTTCAACGCCGGAGCAGCGGCGCCAACGGCTCTTGTTCTCGTCATGGCAAGACGCAAGGGATGGCAGATAATGATAGCCTGTCATCAGCGACTTACCTCATCTCAGGGAAACTGCAGCGTGCTTCTTTGGCTTCGGCAAACGGACCTGCATGAGGGCAATGGGCAAGACATGAGCAGCAGTTCAGGCTTGGGGGATCATGCTCGGCCAGCAGAAACTTGACGCACCCCTCACGTCGAGACTTCGCTTGATGAAGGGGCTCACCAAGGCAGCATCGCGCAGCACCACGAACTCGAAGCCATCTGCCGAGACGAGCGTGATGTATTTGCTCGAGGCCTGCACCTCCGCCATGGCTCGTGGAGTCCGAGTTTCAGCCTACAAGGTTGTTTGTGGGTTGGCTGCGAGGCTTGAGACACAGGATGAAAGAAAAAGAAGAAGGAGGAGGGAGAAAAGAAGGTGCAAGCAGAATATTTGTCCACGGAAAGACCTAGGGTGTCTGGGGGTAAATTTTCAGTGGATACGCAGGCTACCTAGAATGCCACGCGCCGTGCTGAGCCCACCAGTGTGTTCCTTATCTTATCGGGCACACGCACTGGGTCCAGGTAGCAGGCTCAATAGTGGGTACACGCTTTCTGTGTGAGTGGTCACGTAATGATAAGGTACATTTCCTAGATCGGCCAATGTGTGCTCAACTGTGTTGCCTCGCCAACCTGTTTACTTGGGGAGCCGGACTCGACTTGGGGGGCCATCACTGCCCACTTCCCTTGCTTTGCCTTGGCTAACCCGGCAGCGCTTGTTACGAAACAGCTGGATTGATTCTCCTCCCTTCGATTCTTCTCTCCTCCATATCAATTCCTCGCAACTTCATCTAAAGAACATTCCGCATATACTTTCTGCCCTCAGGTCCCATCTCTGAGCTTCGTCAGCTGTAACTGCATCCCATCGCAAGCCCGGCTGTGTCCTACTCGTCGAAGCCCGACCAGCCTAAGTGTCGCCCGTTCTGCATCAAGCATTGCTTGCGAGCCACAGAGTCCTGTTGTTTGGCGGCATACTTGACGCTTGTACATAGCGGTCTTTTTGCTGCAAAAGCCGACGAACTTGCTGCGCCAGCGCCACAGCCAGCCAGAACATTATGGCATCGTCCCGAAACTCATACTACCACAACAACCACCAGCAGAACATCGAACATACTCGTCGGGATCAGCGCATGCGATCCAGCGAAGGCACCGTTAGCACCACCATGAGCACTTCTACAGGCCGCGAGTCCGCCGGTACACACATCACCGAGGCTCCAACCTATTCCAAGAAGATTGTTGTTGTGGGAGACGGAGGCTGTGGCAAGACTTGCCTCCTCATCAGCTACAGCCAAGGATACTTTCCAGAGGTAAGCATCGATCGGGGAACCTGGTTGATCCATCGAGGGGTTGCTCACATCCTGCTTCTCATCAGAAATACGTACCGACGGTTTTTGAAAACTACATCACCTACCCAACGCATGGCCCTACCGGCAAGACGGTAGAGCTTGCCTTGTGGGACACCGCCGGCCAGGAAGAGTACGATCGTCTTCGTCCGCTGTCGTACCCCGAGACGGACCTCATTTTCGTGTGCTTTGCCATCGATTGTCCCAACTCTCTCGACAATGTACTAGACAAGGTAGGCGTGCAGTGTTTCCATTCTTCCCCCAGATCATACCGCTAATTCCAAACATCAGTGGTACCCAGAGGTCCTCCACTTCTGTCCCTACACACCGCTTGTTCTCGTTGGCCTCAAGTCAGACCTCCGCTATAAGAAGACGTGTATCGACATGCTCAAAACGCAAGGCCTCACACCGGTGACTACCGAGCAAGGCATGGCCGTAGCCAAGAAGATGGGCGCTCAGTACATGGAATGCAGCAGCAAGGAGATGCGCGGTGTTGACGAGATTTTCGAGCAAGCCATTCTCACGGTCGTGGCCAATGATCGTAAAACGATTGAGGCCTCGGCCAACTCGCAAAGCAAAGCCACGGAAGGCAGGTCATCCATCCCGGGTATGGGCAGTGGTCCTAAGAAGAGGAGGGCAAAGTGCCAGATCCTTTAAAGTACCCTCACGGCAATATGTCCTTTTCATTATCCAAGCGGCTTGATGAAAGGATGTCGTACGGGGGCGACCAGTAGCTGGGGCACATTGGTGTGACCAGTTGCCAGTTTACAAATTTGTAATGACCATCACACGAAACCCTAGTTTTCAGTTATCATTCTTGCCTTTTTTTTTTTTTTTTTTTTTTTTTTTTCCCTTTTTTTNTTCCTTTTTTTTTTTTTTTTTTTTTTTTTTCTTCCCTTTTCTTCTTCGTTTTCAACATTTTATCAATGCAGCATTCGATGAACGACCACGCGGCTGTATATTTGCTGGGAGTCGGCGCTGGGCGAGAAGATGCCTTCCTGTCGAAAGACGACGGTACTTCGAGAGCCGGTGCCGCAGCAGGTAGAAATCTTGAGCCACGAGAGACGGGATAAATTTTGGCATCGCCCCTGGAACGGGATTCAAGCAGGGAGCATCCGGGTTGTCGTTGGACAGGGGAAGAAGCATGAATGGATCCTTGATTGAAGAAGACATGGACTAGATGTTGGATTGATATGTATTCATCTGTTTTTCTTCTCCCTTGCTCCACCTGTTGTTTATTCTTCCTTTATCATCCGGCGTTGTCTGCCGTCGCCCCCTGGTGGAGTGGTTTTGTCAAGTCGTTGGGATGGCAAATAGGACATAGCGCAAATGAAATACGTCTTACAAGCTGGTCAAAAGCGATCCTTCCTGTCCCCGTAGTGCCGTTTCGTAACGTGATCATATACATCGTGAGTCCATAAAGGGTCGGTCATGACTCCGGCGCCCTGCCGCCCTCGGGCTGTTGCGGTTTCGGCTGCTCCGCCTGCTTGCCGGCGTCCTCCTCCTTGGCCATGACATTCTCAAACTGCGACCAGAGCGCCTCCACAGACGAGAACTCGTTGCCAACCTGGTTTCCGACAGCACTTTCAGCAAACCGGGGAAACCAAAAAAGCAGCAACAACGGGATTGACATTTGTACAGCAGGGGTCGGGCGTACGAACGGTTATCACGGCTTCCAGCGACCGATTCAGCTTATTGATATTCGCGAGGACGTGCTCGAAGTTCTATAGAGTGAAAAGAAATACAGTAATTAGCAAAAGGCATGTCTGATAGCAGTGCGGAGGACCCGAACCATTGCGATTTCGCCAATCAAGGCTTCTCGTTGCTGCTCGAAGTACGTCTTGTCGCGGGACTCCATGGCCGACATGGGCCGGTTGTTTGAAGCCATGGCGAGCAAAATGAACAAGCGTTAAGTGCGTTTTGTCTTGCTGCCAGGGAAAGGTCTCCTGGATTTGAGATTGGAGGTTGACGCGTTCTGGATCCGCTCAGCGCGTTTGGTTGGGGAGCTCCATGCCGTTAACGGCACTAGGTGGGGTAGCCGTCGGGCGATGCCTGGCTGGCTTCACGACAGGAAATACTGGGACAAAGCAATGTTGGGTTTTCCTGGTTAATTATGTTCCTTTTCATCCAAAATAGAGACGACTCTC
This sequence comes from Stachybotrys chlorohalonatus IBT 40285, assembly GCA_000732775.1. Lineage (NCBI taxonomy): Eukaryota > Fungi > Ascomycota > Sordariomycetes > Hypocreales > Stachybotryaceae > Stachybotrys > Stachybotrys chlorohalonatus. The sequence continues at coordinate 120,123 of KL660490.1, read as the reverse complement.
GCTGCTTTGACAATATCATCAATTCCATCCCTGGTGCCCATTCCATTGCATTCTGCTCCCAGATCTTACACTGAGCCATCCATCCATCCAAAAAAAAAACAAAAAAAAAAAAAAAAAACCCCTACCGAGTGCCTACTACTAACACCTTATGCCCTTCATCTTCCATAACGGTCCGGGTGCCTGTCGTAATCGTGTGGCCTCAAGCCTCGAGACATCATCTCTCGCGGGTCTCGCGGGTCTCGTGGGTCGCGCTGGTCTCGTGGATCCCGCTGCTCGCGGGGATCTCTGCCATCCCTCATCTGCATCTCTCTAAGATCAGGCCCCGGGTACCCAGGTCCAGGAGGCGGTGGTGGTCCTCGGTCATATCCGGCCGGCGTGTAGCTGCGACTAATCTCCCTATGCTCCCTGGAGTCCCTAGGAGGAATGGGCCCCGGTGTCGATGCGTATCTCGGATATGCCTGGGCTGGTGGCGGAACAGGTTCCGGTCCCCGTGATACTGGCGTTTGATAGCGACTCTGCATCTGTGGAGGCTGCTGCTGCTGTTGGACCATGCCTGGGCTGTTGGAATGGTACATCGGAGGAGCACGCTCATCCCGCATTCCCATATGATGAGGTTGCTGAGGCGGCGGGGCAGACGACCAAGATTGCGCTGGCGTGCCAGGTTTAGGGCCTCCTTGGGGATGTTGGCCACCCCAAGCCTGTGCGGGGGGCGCTTGGGGCGCTTGTGTAGTCTTAGTAGGCTGAGCACCCCATCCGCCGGGCTGCTGCAGGCCAGATGGTGGTTGCTGGTGAGCAGGCGGTGGCCATGAGTTCTCGCGGTTGCCCTGGGGCACTTCGCGCGTCCTTGGTGCCGGTGCGTGGTGGGAGAATTGCGGCGGAGGCGACGAGGCATTGGGAGGAGGTGCCTGGGAAGGCCCTCCATAAGAAGTAGGATAACCCCCCTGTGGCTGATACTGCACATGACTAGGCTGCCCGGAAGGTGGGTAGCGATGAGATCCTTGCGGGGAGTTCGTTGCGCTCGACTGATGACTTGGTTGGTAAGGATGCTGTCTGTAGTAGTCCCTCTCTGCTGTGCTGGCATCTATCGGCATCCCCATGGCTGCGCGAGATCCGCTCATATGCTGAGATTGAGGGGACGCGGAGTAGGTGGGCTTCAGGGACGGCATGGCGGATGCGCCGCCAGATGCCGTCCGTCCATAAGGAGAATACTGGGGCTCCTCACGCCGCAGCGGAGTTGATGCTGCTGGCGCGGCAGGCGGCCGGGACATTGGCTGAGGAGGCGGAGTTGGCGATGGTCGCGAAACATGACCAGCCACATCGTTGACTCGTTTTGTGGGCGGAGGCGGCGGGGGATCGTCGTTGAGCAGGGACATGATGTTAGACTTCCGCGGCTCGGGAGGCCGGGGAGCCGAAGTCGCAACAGGAGTTGGTGTGCCTGATGGAGGTGGCACGTTGCCGTAAGGTTCCGTCAACGGGCCTGCTGACGGCCGTTGCTGCATTGAAGATAGCGGCCGAGATGTTGGCGGCACCAAGGGCGGCGACTGAGTCGAATGAGGGTCACTCAACAGGTTACGCATTCCGGGGCCTTGTTGCGGTGTGGCGTACGGCTGAGGAGCAACGGTTCGAATCGGGTCCTGGTGTACGGACCTTGCCAGCGACAGAGGTTCAGGCCTGGGAGCTTGGCTCAGGGGGTGACGATTGGCGTAACGGTCGAAGGGAAGAGGAGTGCTTTCAACCTCCTGCTTGGCCCTCAACGGCTGCCTCTCAATCGGCCGGGAGGCTTCTCTCTCTCTTTCCATCTCCCTCTCCCTTTCCCGCTCCCTCTCCCTTTCCCTTTCACGTTCCCGGTCCCGTTCTCTCTCTCGCTGCTCTCTTTCTCTCTCCCTCTCCATCATCTCCCTTTCTCTGTCACGCTCTCTTTCGGCCCTCTCACGCTCACGCTCCCTATCCCGCTGCAATTGCAGCTGTTGTTGTTGCTGCTGGTGCTGCAGCTGCTGTTGCTGCTGGTGAATCTGCGACTGCATCGCTATTCTGTGTTGGTCGGCTTGCACGTTGCGCTCGGACAATACCTCCGGTGGTGGCGCTGCGTGTGAAGGTTGGGCCATGGGCATATGACGCGTTTCCTGAGAGTCTGCAGCTTTGTGAGGCAGAGGTACGCGTTGCGGCGTTGGCTGAGACGCTGCTCCCTCTGGGAACCCAAAAGCCTGCGCAGGAGTAGCCCTCAGGGGGCGTGGGTTGGGAGACGCCACCTGAGCCGCTTGCTGTGGTATGGTATGTTGCTGCATGGCAAGCGGTTGCTGCGATGTCGGGACCAGTGGCTGCTGAGACGCGGGTGCTTGCGCGATGGGAACGCCAGGGACACCGTAGTTGGAGAATGGCTGGGCCCTTACTGGCTGAACCGAGGGCTCCAGCTTGGGCTGGACGTGGTCGTTGTTGACATCCATGGTTGGCGCAACAGCGAGAGGCCTAGAGGATGCAACAGGTGTGGCGGTGTCGTATCGTCTGCCTCGACTGGTTGAAGTTGGCTGAGGCGGATCTGGTCGCTTCTCGCCTCTTGCTTGTTTCGCATTCGCTTCTTCGACGATTGCCTCCCATTCCGCCTTGCCCTGATCCTTCTGCCGAGCATAGTAATTCTTGACCTGCCGAGAGTTGTGAGTACACGCCATCAAAACTTTACTAGAAACATACCATTATGGCCGTTTTGGAGCCCATGTGAGTTGCGATTGCCAACCAGTCGGAGCCAAACGCCCTGAGCAACTGTGGGAAGTCATTAGATTCCGAAACACTCCAGTAGCTCGACGTTTGTTGCTGGACTTTGCGTTCATTCTGCAGCGGTATCTGCTGAGAAGCCAGGTTGAAGGTAGTCATGGCAGGCTGAGGGGGCTGTTGAGGGGGCTCAGGCCGCAGGGATGGTGGTGCCATGACTTCGGATATGGACGTTGGAGGGATCGATTGAGGACGCTGCTCCATACTCTGCATAGGCTGCTGTTGCTGGACGGGAAAAGGGGGCTGAATACCAGCCGGCATAGCTTGCTCGTAAGGAAGAGGCAAGCGATGGAGGTCAGGGGCAATGTTTGCCTGAAACTCGACGTTCGGGGCCCTCGAGTTCGACCTCGATCGCTTCGCGTTGGGCGGCGCCGGTCCGGCGGCAAGAGGCTGAGCCGGCTTGGGCACCTTAGGCTCCTTGTCCTTGGCTGCTTTCCTTCTGCCTTTCCTTCCATCCACCTTGTCAGGTTGATCCACCTTTGCGGCAGCCGACGGGCCTCGTCTCGACGCGGCGGTTGGCGTTGCGCTGTCCGTATCGGTAGCTGGCTGTTCGAAACCCCAAGTAGGGGCTGCTGCCCGGCGAGGCCGTTTTCTCTCTCCGTTCTCGCCGGTCTCTTGGTTATCCTCCGTCTCGGCATCGCCGTTGCCAAGCTCAGAGACCAGAGCGCTCGATCGCTGCTTTCCTCGTCCGCCCTTCTTGCGCCGCTTAGGCTGCTTCTTGAGCTTCTCCTTGAGGTTTAGCTCCTTCTTCATCAGGTAATAATACTGGATGCATGTGCCGAAGTCACGATGTGGTATGGCCTCGGCAACCTTGCCCCATTGCTTGGGAAGCTCCAGGTACCGTTTCTCGAATAGCTCGGTCTCCTGGGCTGTAAAGTTGTTAACGGGAGGAAGCACATGCCAAGCCGCCACGAGTCTGTCCTGCGGGACGAATCCGGAGCGGTCGATATAATGGTCACGCTCCTTCTCTTCCTCCGTCCAGTACATGCTGGGTATTACAGCCTCCTTATCGCTGCGATACTTCTCCTTTTGCATCCTAGATTCCCGCTCTTTTCTCTCCTCATCTTCCCGCATCGAAGCCTCGAGTACTCGCTCCAGATCCCGTTCCGTGGCAAATCGTCTGCCGCCGCCGCGCCCCTCTGGTTTGGATTCCGGAGTGATTGCACCAGTTCGCTCCACGACTGGAGCGGTGACGGAAAATTTGTCGCGACTCTTCACGGCCACAGGATCGCTTGAATTGGTGAAATCGAGATAATCAAGATACCTATCTGCGTAGGCCTTCTTCTCTCGCTCCTGCTCGGCGGAATGGCTTAAGTGGAAATTGTTGAGGTGTTGTGCGACAAACTCGTCCACTAGGCTGTCGGTATCCAACGATAGAATCAAATCTCTGTCAGTCATCCAAGGTCTGGTGCCGAAATCCGGGAGGCTATCAAGTGGTGGTGTAGCCATGTATTGGCGCACTTGCTCCACATTTACATAGGCATCGTCTTCAGACTCGGTTTCGTCGTCGTCTTCCTCATCTCCAACTTGTGAAGGTGTACTTGGAGGTTTGGACTCCACCTCAGGCACCTCGATCGAGACTGTGGGCTGTGGATGCTCCTCAACAACGGGTACCGGATGCTCCTCGCTTAGCGGTGCAGGGCTGGGCAGTGTCGCCGCGCCGACAGCTTCCTCCTGGACGACGGGCTTTTCAACAATAGGCAGTGGTTTCTCGGGAAGTGCAGGAGCGGGGGCGCTTGGTTCGTCCAAATCCATGTCTTCAGCTTTAGGCTCAGGCTCGGGAATGGGCTCGATCAAGCTGGTAGCCGCCTCTGCCGTCTTGACCGGTGTGGCAATAGTCTCGTTCACATTGCTGGCTGGAGCGTTTGATGTTTCTTTCGAAATGTTTGCAGTCCCTGCCACTGCGGCCTCCACTGTGGTCTCCACTGCAACAGGGGGTTCTGCCGCCAAACCTTCTTTTGTTTGTTGTTGTTGGTTTGCCGTCTCATCTGGTATGCCAATCAGGCTGGATACGCCCTCTCTTTCCTGCAGAATTTTGACCATGGAGCCATGCGACATCGTGGCAAACCGAGAAACAATTTGCAGAGGCACGCTCTTTGGCTTTTGGAGTTTACTGAGCTCGGCCTCGGCATCCTGCATCTTCTTGTCGAACCACTCGATCATTTCCTCGTCGTCGTCGGATTCGGATTGCTCTTGTGGTTGTATTTTTGGAGGAAGAGCAAACTTGACAACTCCCACGGATGGATGCTTGCGTTTCCGTATCGGGCCCCCTTTTGCTTCATCGTTGCGCTCTCCCGGATCGGCCATAGGTGCTTTCGGCAAAGGCGACAGGTCGCTTCGCTCTGGAAATGGTTGTACATTGTTTCCCCTTCTTGAGAAGAAAGACCTGTCCTCGCCATTCGCGTGATCTCTTGCTTCCTGTTCTTCCATCTCGTGCTTGACCGTGATTTCCCCTGGCTCTGCGCTATGGTTTGATCGAGCCCTGTTATCTATAGGAGAGGTCAAACGAGAATCCCTGGCTTCGCCGGGATAGTGTCTCTTCTCGTCTAAAGATGTGTTAGCTTGGATACTGTCGTGGTAAAATAGAGCAGGCCGTTGTTGTACGAAGCTCTGCGATCTCATGCCTTTCGGAGACTCTGGGCCCTTCTTTAAATTCGGGTTAATCCACTGTTTGCTCGATGGCCGTTGCTGCTTCAGCTGTTGAGCCCGAGGGCCAAGAGGTATCTGAGGGCCAGTAGGGTCCACAATCGCTGTTTTGGAAGAGCCATTCGAAGGATTCGATTCCTGACCACCGAGGTGTCCAGCTGAGACTGGCCGTTCGCCGAACGATCGAGGCCCTGTGGGAGGCGGTTTTCCAGCACCGGCAGGGGCTTGGTGGCCTTCTACCGATCCGGGGGTTCTGTTGGGCACGGATCCGAAAGCTGGGGCTGAAGGTGCAACCGGCGGCGGAGAGACATCCTTGATTTGCGGCGCGGCTTCCTGGACGCTAGAAGCGCGGGATTCCATCTTTGCCCGAAAGAGCTCGCGGTCTCCTCGATCACGGTCGTCTCTTGGATCGCGTCGCTGGTCGAGCTCTGGGTATCTATCCCCTCGATCGCGTTCGTCTCGGTCACGCCCCCATCGCCCTTCCTGAGAGCGGCTGCGAGGGTAGCGGTCGCCGATACGATCATCATACAGTGCTCTGCCCCGACCCCGGTCTGACGGCCAATCGCCCCTGCCGCCTCGTCCGCGACCTCGCGTAAGACCTCCGCCACGGGGAAAAGCAGACATGCCAAACTGGGGGTCGGACGATGATGAGCCGGCAGATGGAGGCCCCCCGTCACGAGACCCGCGCCGAGCCCTGTCCGGATCTACTCCGAGGGGTAGATCTCGGTCTCTATCCCTAAATTCACGACCCGGGGACCTTGGCCGGCCGATGGGAGATCGGCGCGCCCTGAAATCCCTCGAGTCCCTCCAGTCTCGGTCTCGATCGCGCTCCCGTTCACGTTCGCGGCTCCTTTCATCGCGATATCGATCTCGAAAGTCGATGTCTCTGTCTCGACCACGGTCTCTGCTTTCATCCCTCACAGACCAACCACGACCTCTACCGCGACCTCCGCGTCCTCGAAAGTCACCAACGTAGCCGCCGCCCCTGGGGCCGATGGGAGCGTCTATCAGCGCCTTAGGTCCTCGTGGAGGCTCCCGCCGCAGCTGGTCAGAGAAGACATCACGATTCGACTGGAAAGCCGAGGCATTTGCTCGCGCCTCGGCCGACGAACGGCGTCTGTCTCCATCGCTGTATTGTGATGCTCGGTCAAAACGATCGGGAGAGCGGTCCCTAGGCGACCTGGATCGACGGTCCGAGTCATATCTTAAATACCTTGAAGCCCTGTAGCGCACCATTAGCAGCGGAACTCAATGAGCTGTGCGGGAGATGAGTCGCGCGAATGGTGACGATTCAGGAGGGTATGCTGGAAGCGAGCGGTGGCCGCAAGCCACGTACATAGTAGAAGTCAAAGTTTAGGTGGTGGGCCACTGCCCATTGGGTCCCTCAACGGACAGTAGCACAACCATGCAGTTTTGTGAATAGGCTTTACGTGGCGGATAGGTCAATGCAAGCCACCAAGAGAGATTCGAGTCTCGAGCTATCACGAGGCTCTTCTCCTGCCCGGGTTCTTTACCAGGTGCAGACGCAAGGCCTGGTGGTCGGTTCTGCGCCTTGCACTATCGACGGAGGTTGGACGGGGCGCGCCGCCGACGGTGATACGGGCGAGGGGCGCTAGTCAAGGCCCATACAGTCTGCCTTCCCGGCTCTCCCACAGAAAGACGGACTCGTTGACGCGTAAATGGTGATGGCAGGGCGAATATCGATGCAGGTGGCCGTTTCCACGGGCTTTGCGGTGGTTGAAGGAATTGAAGACGGGGCCGTCGTCCTACGAATGGGCTAGGCGGAAGGCACGTTCAGGTAAGGTACCGTAACCGGAAACGGCAAGGTCGGGAAGGAAGTTCCCAGACTACGGTTTACCTAGGTACTAAGGAGTGGCAGGCACCTTTTGTCGAGCTACCTGAATTCAAGGTACTTTACTGCGCTACCGCCAGCTGGTGCTGCCGGAAAGCTCCCCTCGGCTGTTGATGCTGGTACCGCTGCATAAGGTACCCTCAAAAAAAAGGGGGGCCGAGATAAGCCAATCAGACACCGCGTGGCGCCTAGACGCTTCTTGACGCTTTCCGGGCATGTGGATCGACCAAACAGCCAGCCATTTTTGCAGGGCCCTTCCAAGACATGCTGCCGCAATGCGCTAGCCCCCCTTCCAGGTCATGGGGACGTGGGGATGGCTTCCGTCCAATCCAACACCTCCATTGCCAGACTTGAAGATGGCTCATCTGGGTCCCCACCATTTTCTAGGTGGTTTTTTTTTTCTTTCAGATTTGACCTCAAGATACATGAGGTGGCCAATCAGATTAGCATTTGCCTCTAGTACCTGTTTGATAAACCACATAGCTGCATGCCAAACTCATAAAGTGCCGTCCAGTCCTTTGAATCAGTCGTCTCGTTATTTTTTTTTTTTATCCTCTAACGACGTATCTGATAACTCATAATCACTACTGGCAATAACGCTAGCCCAGGCAGCAGAACACAAGGTACTTGATACCATCGCGTTGGCAACTACGCGAAGAAGGTTCACAGCCGGACGAGACACCAAAATCTGGGCTAGACCTCGGCTGTCGATGATACCATCCTACTGAACAAGCACTGATGGAGTGATCAATACAGGTGGTCTTTGAGTACACAGTTTCTAAGCTAGCTATCCGTGCTCCCAAGAGGGCAGTGCTGAAAATTCAATACGCGGTGGTACAGGGCTTCCCCAAGGCATAATCTGTAGGGAGTCATACCTGGGACAACCTGCAATGATCCGTGGATCTCGCGCCGTCGACACACACAGCATGGCTCAGAACGGGCAGGATGCCCCGCCTAGCCAGGCCACGGACGCCGTCCTCGTCAAGTCAGACGCCATGCCTCACGACGCCCAACGAGTTGAGGAGCTAGACTTCAACAAGATCAAAGGGCCCGTCACGGCCGAGGACCTGTTGCTCGGCATGCGTCACATGGGCTTCCAGTCCACGGCCATCGGCGAGGCTGTTCGAATCATCAATGACATGAGGGCATGGCGAGACCCCAAGTCCGGAGACAAGACCACCATATTCCTAGGCTACACCTCGAATCTCATCTCGTCGGGGCTAAGAGGCGTCTTCCGCTGGCTCGTCGAGCACAAGCACGTGTCCTGCATCGTCACCACGGCAGGCGGCGTCGAGGAAGACCTGATCAAGTGCCTCGGCGACACGTACCTCAGTACCTTCAGCGCCGTTGGCGCCGACCTCCGCAAGAAGGGACTCAACAGGATCGGCAACCTGGTTGTGCCCAACGCCAACTACTGCGCTTTCGAAGACTGGGTAGTCCCCATCCTGGACAAGATGCTGGAGGAGCAGGAGGCCAGCAAGGGCACCGACGACGAGTTGCACTGGACGCCGTCCAAGATAATCCACCGCCTCGGCAAGGAGATCAACGACGAGAGGTCCGTCTACTACTGGGCCTACAAGAACGACATCCCCGTCTTCTGCCCAGCCTTGACAGACGGCAGCCTAGGTGACATGCTCTACTTCCACACCTTCAAGTCCTCGCCGCAGCAGCTACGCGTGGACATTGTCGAGGACATCCGGCGCATCAACACCATGTCGGTCCGAGCTAAGAGAGCGGGCATGATCATCCTCGGCGGCGGCGTGGTTAAGCACCACATTGCAAACGCATGTCTGATGCGCAACGGCGCCGAGTCTGCCGTTTACATCAACACGGCTCAGGAATTTGACGGCAGCGATGCCGGGGCGCGGCCGGACGAAGCCGTGTCGTGGGGCAAGATCAAAGTCGACGCCGACCACGTCAAGGTAATTTGACTCTCATAAAAAGGTAATCACAATGGCTGACCGTGCGATTAGGTTTATGTTGAGGCAACGGCATGCTTCCCCCTAATAGTCGCAAATACATTTGCAAAAGAAAACAAGGATAAGGATGTTGAGTCCAAAGATGAATCAAAATAAATAAATATCAAAGACCAAACCGGCGTCGTCCGGCAAACTGATATCTGCCTTTTCCCGCTTTATTCAAATGTGGTCAACCACAGCGACGGTTTTCTATGCCAGCCAAGGACTATTCAAACATTTGACGAGCAAAAAATCCTCCAAGTGCCCTCCACTTCCCCCTTTCCGGTCGAAATGTCATGAAGAGTGTAATAACCACCATGGAAACCCCCACGCGTAGACACTGTGACATCCAAGAGAAGGGGGAGCAATTCTCACTTTTGTCCTTGCTTTTACTAATTGGATTGTTCCATCGTCGAATAAAATCCGAGAAGAGGCTGTTCCAGCCCCTAATTCATTGATGTACCCCAACACCTTGTTCCAGCCCCAACCCAGTCACGTCGTGTAATATCCGTCCATGTCGCATGTTGTATAAAATGATGCTCGCTCGCAACACGTCTTCATCCACACCTGTGCCCTGGTACTTGGAACATATCGACAGGACTGCTATTTCGAACCTCTTTACATGTCGGGGAACGCTTTGCGACATTTTACTGGCAGATGGAGTATCCTTCTTAGCAGGCTTCGCATTTTCTTCTTTGAGAGCAAGTAGTTGCGTGTCTGGCTCCGTCTCGGTTTCGGATGTGTGCGTCTGGTTGACTGATGGCATGGCTAGCTCTCCTTCCCCTTGCAAGGTCGTTGATTCCGCGTCCAACGGAGCACTTGTTTCTAGACTCGACCGGGTCTCCAGCAAAATTGTTGATTGGGTGCTCGACCTGATATCTGCGTTGTCAACTGGCTTCGGGGGGTCGAATTTGTCTGTTGAATGCGATCGACTTTTGGAATACCTCTTCTTGCGGGTGAAGTGATGAGACCGACCTCTCTTCCTAGACATGATGGTATCTCTGGCGTAGACAATATATTCAAAAGTGACGGGAGTAAAGTGGTCAAGCAACAGTAAGGTACGGTCCGTACGGTTTATAGAGGATCGACCGAAGGGTGCAGCATCTCATGCCCCAGACACATGGTAGCATCAACGAGGAAAGGACGTTGGAGCATCAAACTTCTCTTACGGAACCTTATGCCGACACACCCAGGTGAGAGGATCGAGCTTGCCTTACACGTCTTAAACCTGCTGTTATAAAACTTACACAGAGGTATTGGGTTTGCCGACCGCACCCTTCAGCCGTACACGAATCGGAAAGAACGATCACGAGCCATGTCAACGATACTTGTCAGGGAGCAACGTGCACGTTCTCATTGCTCTCGAATGGCTTTCTTGAACTCCTTCAAGGCAGAGGCCCATACATTCACCCCCTCTCCTTCCGCCCACTGCCCAACCCTCTCGATGCCTTCCAGGTCCTCGGCCATGTGCGCTTCGTTGGTCGTACCGTCCAATATCACCATCTTACCCAGGCCCAGGACCAGTGAGTAGTATGCCGGTACTCTGTCGACGCCGGCGCCTTCGGCCACTTTGGAAACGGGATAAGACTTCAGCAGGGCGTTGTTGGCGGTAAGGGTCCAAAACGACTGGAAGACGATGCCCTTGTCCTGACACGAGGCCCGCAGCTCCGTCTCGTACCGGGTGCGTTCGTGAAAGCGGTTCTGTACAATGGCCGGCTTGATCTTCATCTTACTGTACGTTACATCGAGGACGTGCTGGCTCGTGTTGGAAATTCCCAGGTTGCGGATCTGCTGCGGGACAAAGTCTTCCAGCGTTTCCCATACAGTGATGGTCTCCTCCAGTGTGTCGAGAGGCGAGTGCAGCACCAGGCTGTCGAGGTAAGGTTCCTGGCCGGCGATTGTAAAGTTTTTGAGCGACGAATTCACCGACTGGCGAACCTTGTCCGCCAACGATGCGTTGATGTCATACGGGGTGATGTGATTTTGCCCCGCCGGTGCCGTAAATTTGGTCTGGATCTGTTGTCGTCGTTAGACTCAAGAATGAAAATGAAAAGAAGAAGAGGTCGCTCTTGAGGGCAGCATACTTACATATATGTCTTCCCTCTGGACTATGCCCTCGGCAATCGCGCGCTTGACCCCAGCAGCAACCCCAGGCTCGTCATAGTGCTTGGGCTGGGCAGCAGTATCGACGCCACGGAAGCCGCTCTTGATGGCGGTATAAACGAGGTCCGCCGTCTGATCCTTCTTCCATGCCGTCCCGTACACCAGCCTGGGGATCTTGGTGGCACCCGGCCCGTTGAGCGTGAGGCTCCTCGCAAGGGCCGATGCTTGTGCGCCGATGGTCACGGCCTGAGTCATATTGGGTGCTTCTGGAAGGGTTCGGTGTCTACGCCTCGCGATCCGGAAACTTTGAGATCACAATAGGATGTTGCTTTAGCTAAGTTACAGATGGTCCTGGATGTATTGTGGCGAGTGAAATTTAGATGCGAATGGCTTCAGTTGGGGAACGAATCAGACGCTACTAGAATATTGAACAATGGGCCGGTACGAATATTCCTTCGGTTACATCCTTAAGGAGAACCAAACATTCTTTCACGCCAGATTCTACTCCTTTGTATATTTAATACTTCGCGCGATGTGTTCAAGCTGTCAAGAAGCTGCCATAGGTACCTACTTGCTAAAGTCGCTCGCTGGGTACACGTGCCAGACACCTCAATCCCTCAGGTGCCCCTCAGGTGCCGATCTGCTAGCACTGTACCTACTTAGTTCCTCAATTCTCCTACCTGGGCGACCTGAAGGCCTGTGAAAGTCTGGCTGTATTCGACAGCAAGTCCACCGACATATCCAAATCTAACGTACACTTTCGATGCTGTGACCGGCCGATACCGCGATGACGTTATGACGCGTAGAATCAATCCCCCGCAACTGCGGCGCGTGATTGACCCCACCAAGATCTAGTTCTACACGACCTGAGACACTTCCTCCAAACCACAGTCACGGCTTTCCAGCCTCCGGGCCGTCTTCGGGCAGTGGCTTAAACGAACCACAGCCGGGGGGACGACTGTGATTGGCACGGGCACCGCCCTGGAGGGCTTGGTAGGCACCAGCCTCGAAACTAGGGACGGGACTTGGTTGGTACAGGGGACGCTCCCCGTGGATCCCTCTGTCCAGGAACCCCTCACTTGCGACGTTCGTCGGTCTAGTCGCGGTCCGCACAGCCTGTATGATGGCAGCCGGTATGTGGGTTCACAGCTGTGGAGGAAGAGTATAAAGGAAAGACGATGGCCCACCAACGAGCCGAACCCCTTTCCTCGCCCAGCCTCAGCGTTTCCTTGTTGCTATCCAGAATCTAAACTTGGCTTGATATTCCTGTCCTGTGCTGTTCCGGCTTGACTTCGTGAACATGGCATCCTCCGATCCATTTACCATCAAGTGGGGTATCCTGGCCACCGGTGGTATCGCGACAAGTAGGCATAATTCCAACCTGTAGCCGGCCATATCCAGAAAGGGGGCTTCCACCAAGCAGGGCAAACTAACAAGCTTCGCAGCATTCTGCAAGGACCTCTTGACGGATCCCCTCACTCGAGACGTGTCCGACATTCGCCACGAGATTGTCGCCGTTGCCTCGTCCAGCTCAGCCGATCGCGCCGCAAGCTTCATCAAGGCCATTGACGGCCCGTCCTCGGCCAAGGCGTATGGCTCATACGCCGAGCTCGTGGCCGACCCCAATGTCGACATAATCTACGTCGCTACTCCTCACAGCCACCACTTTCAGAATGCCATGCTCTGCCTCGATGCCGGTAAGAACGTCCTGTGCGAGAAGGCCCTGACCGTTACCGCGGCACAGGCCAAGAAGCTGGTTGAGACGGCTAGAGCCAAGGGTGTCTTCCTCATGGAGGCTGTCTGGACCCGATACTTCCCACTCAGCATCAAGATTCGGGAGCTCATCACATCTGGCGCCATTGGTGATGTCTACAGGACCACAGGTCAGTAACTCTTGGCACCCGGAGCTGCTTTGCGATGATCAGTCGTTGTTCGGCTCAGTCATGCTAACTAATATCTTAGCCGATCTGTCTTTCAACTCGAGCCAGGAAGACGGTAGTCTGAATTTTGACAACTCCCATCGTATGGTCAACCCAGATCTGGCCGGAGGCGCGCTCCTCGATCTAGGAATATACTCCTTGACTTGGGTCTTCCAGACCCTGTACCTCACTCAGTCGGAAAAGGACAAGGAGGCTCCCAAAGTTACTGCGGCCTCAAACCTGTACTCAACGGGTGCGGACGAACAGACAACCATCATTGTCCAGTTCCCCAAGCATAAGAGGATGGGGATCGCTACAACAGGCTTGCGTGCCGCTACGGATCCAGACGGCCAAAACAGCGCCGGCGCCGCCATCCGCATTCAGGGATCCAAAGGTGAAATCCAGGTAATGGGCCCTGCATACAGGCCTCTGCAGTACAAGGTGATCAAGCCCAACAGCGGAGGCAAAGTCGAAGTGGTCGACTGCCCCATTCCCACAGACCCTAAGCGCGACAACTGGGGTCACGGAATGTTCTGGGAGGCTGACGAGGCCGCGCGTTGTGTGCGGGATGGCAAGAAAGAGAGCGAGACCCTTCCCTGGACCGAGAGCATCGTCATTATGGAAACGATGGATTCAGCACTCCAGCAGGGAGGCGTCAAATACCCAGAACTTATCACTTCGGACGTATTCGATGCCAACAGCTCATTGAACACCGGCCAAAAATAAGTGGAAGTGTGTCCGTAGGAAGAAGGATCGGGCTGAGGGCTTTAAGTCCGGACATGGCAGATTATTCAGACTTTCATCTTCGCTACCCGACGAATAAACTCAGACACCCCACAAGTGTATGATTTCCCTTCTTGTCAAATGGCTTATGCACGTAGGGCAGCACATCACCGCTGAACGGATCCTGGATCACTATGGCATGGCCCACTAATCTCCCGGAAGGAAGCCGGCTCACAAGCCCGATCAGACTACAAACCGGAGCGTCGGAGGGTTTACGCTCCTCCTGCGCATCCCTGCATCCGTTCGCACTACCCACCTGCCGTAATCACGAGCATTTTCCAGGGGTCTTTTGCCGTTCAACCCTTGATCAGGCTGTCTCGGACCCCAATATGGCTGTGCCCATCAGCGCCCAGTAATTCCCTGCACTGGAGCGACTCGGGTTCATCCCATGAGGAGGAACCGAGCGGGCGTAGTAAGCACCATCGGCCAAAGTTTGGGGTGGTGGGAAACAAATTGCAACATGATGCTCGTTAGAATTCCTTTCTAGAGCAGTCAGCACGGGGTATATTATCCCACTTCGTACCATGGGACTCTTCCGAAGGAGGTCGCACAAACAGGGTCGTCGTGGCCATGGCTTCCCACAGGCTGTTGACAGTGATGACGAAGGACTCGTGAAACTGTTTGTGGAGAGATGTTCGTGTCGGGTTGATGTCCGCAGCAGCTCGGAAGCTCAATCACAACCGTTGCACGTGCCAGATTTCCTCGTTGCGGCCGCAACCGTGGCGGGGGAAGAACTGCATGGGGCTGATTGCTGGTCTGTTGCGATAATCGTCACCTTAGCCACCAAATTGTGGTGACCAGATAGTGTCGACCCTGGTGCGTAAAGGCTATCGTGCCTGGATGTGGTAGCCCCAAACCCTGTCCCTGCAGTTCTCGAGCAGTATCAAGGATCTACCGGATCCTGCTGTATCCGTTCAGATAGTTCTTTTGTATTGAAGAGGTTATGATCACGATGGCGCATATAGTACGGGACGCCGTTGGGCCACAGTGCCCTTGTTGTTTAGCGACAGGTAGTCTTGTTTCAATGACTCGAACGCAATCCCAAGACACAAGAGTCCCATGGGCCAATCGCAAACCTCGCCTGGTTTGTTGAATCGGGCGGGACAAACTGGCGTACATCAGACGGCATCGTTGCCTGAATGTTGGACGAGCCGGTATGCCACGACGGCAAGGCAGCATCGCAAGCCAAAACAGTAGAAGAAAGCTTAAAAGAGGTGCCAAGGTTAATTCGAGGCACACGCTTCTAGTGCCCGAGGTACCCTAGGTACTAAGGTAAGGCTCCTTGGAACGAGGAGCTAATGGGAGGGGTGTGTGAATGAGTTGCAGTGAGAAAAGAGTCCAGCAAGGCATGACGTGCATGTTTCAAGATATGGTCAGGTACGAACGATTGCCTGTTGAGGCAAGATACCCGAACAAGACACCTAGAGCGTGGCCCGCACCTGCCAGCCCTGCCAACAGGAAGGTTCCGAGCCTTACCATTATTGCCTGACTAAGGCATTTCGACGTAATTAACACGGCACAGCCTAAGTAATTAGCCCCCCTCTCTTCAAACGTCAATTCCACCTATTGGCCGTTATTGTGTCGGACTGAGGAACCATTCCTGGTACACTCTTTGCCATATTTACAGTCACGCGTTCATGAGCTGCTGCTTCTATCGTCACGCCTTTACATCAATACCGGGGTCAAGTTCTGCCCGTATGAAAGCTCGAGTTACATCGAAAACTCTACTTTCTTGCCGGGCCCCCCTCGCCCCCCCCCCCCCCTCCGCTCTTGGCCGAAAAGCTGGGTGTGTGCGTGTGTATGAGAGAGAGCAAAGGGTGAAGCAATATTCCGTACAGTCAGCACAACCCGCACGCACAACCCACGCCCGTCATGCAGGCTGACGAGGTTCTCCAAGTGGACGACGCCCGTAACACCTCAGGCGACTTGGCCCACGACGTGGCCGAGGCCACCGACGCCGACGTGTACGAGGCTACACACGTCCACGCCGTTTACGAGGCCATTGCACCGCACTTCTCCTCCACTCGCTACAAGCCCTGGCCGCTGGTCAAGTCGTTCCTGCTGTCCCAGCGGCCCGGCAGCATCGGTCTCGACGTTGGCTGCGGCAATGGCAAATATCTTGGCGTGAACCCCGCCGTGCACATGCTCGCTTCCGACCGTTCGCCTGCCCTCGTTCATCTGGCGCGGTCTGAGCGCGCCGGTGAGGTCATCGTTGCTGATGGACTGAACCTACCCTACCGCCCAGGCGCCGTTGATTTCGCAATCAGTATTGCTGTGCTGCATCACCTATCTACGCGCGAGCGCCGTCGTGCCGCCGTCAATGCCCTCCTTGACTGTGTCCGGCCTGGTGGCTCAATCCTCATCCTCGTATGGGCGCTCGAGCAGTCCAGTAGCCGCAGGGGCTGGGATGAGACTTCCACTCAGGACACCATGGTGCCGTGGGTGATGAAGACTAAAGGGGCCCCAGATGCTACGTATCAGCGCTATTATCACTTGTACCGAAAGGGTGAACTAGAGGAAGATGTCTTATCCGTAGGAGGCACTCTGTTGGACTCTGGCTACGAAAGAGATAACTGGTGGGTAGTATATAGTAGAAAATCTTGAACTTTTCCCACATTGTCCGTTACAGTGAATTCAGAGTGACTGTCTGCAATGAGCCAAATATGCGTACACTTAGTATGTCTAGAGGTGAGAGATATCCTGGTATCATCTATCTGCTGCTCTGAATGACAATAGTAAATCTAAATGATGTAGGTCCCAGTCCCGTAGCACTATAAGGTAGTTCTGCCACTCCAGTGGACCTTCTGACGCCCCAAACTTCCCAACCCACCAACACCTCTTTGGCCTGAGGATCCAGCCCGGTTTCGCCGCATATTCCAATGTCTAGTCTAGATCAAAAGTTACTCCCGCCCCATGAAACCTCGCTACTGTGTTTTTCTTGCTGTAATGTCGAGCTGTAGATCCCTTGCGCCACTAACTGTACATGGAAATGAAAACAAACATGTAGATGCACGAGCCCAAAAGAGAGCTCACAATGTTGAAATGATAACAGAAACCAAGGGGGAAAGTCCGAAAGTGAAAGGGATAAAGAGAAAAAAAAGGAAGGAAAGTGGAAGAAAAGTATGTCCGTGCTCTATACATGCTCGCTTCTGTCGCCCGCTAAAGTCATGCCGTCGTGTCGCGTTCATCGTGCCTTTCCTGGCATAAACCTCTTTCGGTTCAAGGTAACAATATTGGAAACAAATCAACTGCCAGACGAACATTGGCGAAGTTGAGTACTGTCTGGGTGATCCATCCCTTGAGTCACATTCCACCATGCCTGGAATCATCTTGTGGGCGCGTAGGGTTAACGGTGGCATTATTCGATGCGGCGTTTCTGACTCAATTCGTGGTAGGTCATGTCGGGACTCGCACGTCGTTTTGCTCTGGTGGACTCGGGGCTAGCATAGGGAATTGCAGGCGGAAATACAGGCCCAGAGTTCATCCCGGACCCCTGCATGGGAGCACTGTGAATACTAGGAGGCGTGGTATAAGGGCTGACTCCTGTGGTCAACTCTGCAACTCCGGGAAGGAGGCCTGCGCTCCGAGGCTGCGGCTGACTGTGTATCGGGGCAAGACCAGGCCCTGCACTGTAGTATGTGTCTCCGAGATCCGTTACTAGAGTGGGAGGCGCTGACGAGGGCGGCGGGAGGGCATCCCGGCGAGAATGGACTGCTCGCCCACTGGAGACCGAAACCATAGTTGGCGTTGTAGCATATATGATATGCGGAGATTGCGAGGCTAGATCTCGAGGCATTGCTGTATGGGGTGGTATTTGTCCATGTGAGGTACGTGAGGGAGAGTTTCGTTGGCCGCTTTCGATGGTCACGGCTGCCAGGGAGAACGGCGTCACGCCAGCACGGCGGGCCATGTCGGCTTCTCCGAGCTGCCAGTGCATGGCTTCTGCCGCTCGCCATGGAACAGCGAGCTCTTCAGCGACCTTTGCCCACATTTCTGCTTTGAATCTAGCATCATTGTCAGCTCTATCCTACGTCATTTGGTCATTTGCATGGTGAATTGTGCGTGACGCACGAGTACGCCGAGGTCAAGGTGAAGGAAGCAGGCTGGAAAAGTGACGCAGGTGGAGCTGTACCTTTCGTATAATCTTGCGAGTTTGTTCTTGCGATCCTCGTCCCATTCGCTCCTTCTTTCGAGGTAGTTCTGGTAATGAAGGCGGCAGCTGATAGCGCTCCGCCCAGGAAGCCGTTTAGAGATATCCTCCCACTTCATACCGCTCCCTCTGAGCTCGATGATAAGGGCGTCTTCTTCCGGGGACCATTTGCTTTGTTTCTTAGCCGGCTGGTCTCCCCCGTGAGTGGGCATGCTGCGCCGGCCACCAGGTAGAAGGTTAAGGGCGCCAATCGGAGGTTTTTGTGCAACCTTGCGTGAGTGCGGTGCTGGGTTGATTAGTGTAGGAGCGAAGGCAGGTCGTATTTCGCGATGATGGGCAAAGGAGGACTCATTTGAGTCAGATCGCTTGAGGAGGGCGGCGAGATCCACGGCTGCGGTTGTTCCACTTTCACAGTAGGCGGCTCGTACTTGGTCTGCGCAGGTTCGTGGACCTTGCAACAGATCGAGAGCGTTTCGAGAAGATGAACTTGATGGTGACTCTGCCCTCAAGAGGCAGAGCGAGGTCTGGCTTTTTACTTGAGCCAGTTTGGCGGTTGATCAGCTATAGCTGCAGCCGTTGCCGCCGAAAAGGAATAGAGAGTTGAGTTAAGCGAGGCGAAGCGCCCAAGGAGCACGCGTGCCTTGGTTCTCGGGCAGTAGGCTTGTGCCAGCGAAGACGTCAATGAACAGCTGCTGTCGGCGCAGGGTATAGCCAGGTAAGCCGCAAGGCGCCTGCGCTATGTACATGAATCGTCAGAGCAAGAAGGGTGGCCGATCGGGCAGGCAGAGCGTATGATTCGGGTTGTATTCCGGCTTGGTGTTGATGATTGGTGACGCAGATCAGAAGGTAAGGTACTTCGAAGAAAGTAAGAGAAAAGGAAGAGGTTTGTCTCGGCGACTCAGGGATACAACAAGCTCTCGTTGGGATGTTAGGGCGTGGCTCCTTATGTTTATGAAGGCGTACACTAACATGATTGGTCTCGATGTAGCTGCCATCGACCAATGGGCGACCAAGTGAGGCAGGGCGCAGGGAGGCAGTGAAGCTACTACGTCAAACTAACCTGGGAATCTTGCGTTTGGGTCTAAGTCAGGCTGCAGAAGAAGGAAAGATTTGGTAGAGTCATAGTCGCGGCGAAGAGGGCCAGCCTTGGGCTCTATGCGAAATGGAAGGGGGTGTATGGAGGAGGAAATGATGGGAGCGTCCCAGCACAGGTACAGGGACCAGCCGTCTTGGAGAATCAGCGTCAGGAGCCCGTCGCAGTACACGCTGTGCTGAGTAGTGGTGCGTAGCCAGACAGGGATAGGTCGAGTCAAGAAACAAAAGGAAAAGGAAAAGAAGGTGAAGAGCCGAGGAAGAAACAAGGGGATAGTCGAGAAGACCGGGTCCGGCCTGGTTAGAGATGTTCTATCCGTCTGTCAGTTTGTCAGGCAGTTAGTCAATCAGTCAGCTCCTGGGCAGTACCTCACCTACCTAACTACTGTGAAGAGCGGGAAGGGACGGTGGGGTGAGGAGAGAAAGGGAAGGAGAGGTGGTGTTTAGGACAGAACACATGAGGTAAGGTAAGATAGGTTCAGAATAGGGGAGGAGGGGTGGCAGGAGAGCGGTGGGGTCTAGTTAATGCCTACCTAGGCAGGCCAGGTAGTCAAATTGGCGGTGCGTCTGAGAATCCCACCATTATTATGACCTCAAGAAAAGGCACCACGAACAGCTCTACACTCTCAGGTATAGTAGCTAGCTGGGAAGGGGGTCAAGGGGCGTGAGCCAAGCCGAGAGGGACAACGATGGGGAGGGGGGTGTCTAAGGTGGAGCGGCGGTGGAGCTGGTTAAGAATAGGTACTGGGGCAGACGAAGGACTGGTGGTAGAAGCAAGGTCAGATTCCAGACTATGGGAAAAACGACGTGCGATGTGCATCCGACGTGGGAGCCCTGCGGCCATTGAGCTGGTACCTTGCGTCGTTGTCGAATTGTCGAGGCACAAGAGAGAGGCGGGTCGCGGACGGGACTGGGCGCTCGCTAGACGCCAACATGCCCACTCGGCCATCTCCTGGACGGAATAGCCCATCCAACCAGGCGGCACATAAGGGCTTTCCGCAGCGTTGCACCCTTGTGCCCGCGCATAGAGCAAGGTGACAAGGTCTCCGTACGTGGAGCGAGCATCTGTATGGCACACATGCGTTGGTGGACACGCCTCTCTCCTTGTCGCCTCCCTCACTCTCAGACACCTACACACAGACGCACACGGGCGGCCACGGGTAGAAACGCGGAAGAGGTTACCCTACCGTCCGTGCAGTGCAGAGCGCGTGCCCAAGCCCAGGGCTGTGGGTACCCAAAGGCATGAAATCGGTGGCTCAAAAAGAGATAGGGGCTAGACAAGGCGGAAGGCCCGGCGGCCATGCATTCGTAGTTGGACCTCAGGCACTGGGTCGCAATGAAAGATCCATGTAGGGCGATAATGGGGATGGTGGAATTACCGTGTGACGGCGGCGGCGGCGGCGGCGCGGTGGCTTCCATCATGATACTCTCGGCTCCAAGAGTTCTTGCAAAGCGATGCCGTAAGGCAGAACAAGGCAAGATAGTGTGTCATACAGGAATAGGCGCGGGTGGTTGTGGAATAGCATGATTAACGACACACCCCTCCCTCACCACCAAATCGAGGTGATCCTCGCATATCGCCCCCATCTCCGATACCCTCATCTGGGGCCAAGTGCTCGGAGGAGGGGGGGGGGTTCGGTTTGTGCCCAGCGCCTGGTCGACGCCACGCATCCATGCATGCCTTACCACAGGGAGCCGCTCCAGCGGTGTAAGGCCATCCCGCATATTTCGTTAGCAGAAACCACGGCGCAGCAACCCAAAAACAGGTTCATGATGTCCCCATCGTCCCGGAAGTAAAGCTACGGGGCCGCCATTGGCAGCCCTATCCGTGGTGGTCATTGAGCGACGGAGAAACGATTGCACACTTAGGGAGGAACAGGAACAAACCAGTCAACAATCCACCAAGTAATCCCACGGCTCGAAACCGCAGCCTGTCGAGCGCGGAAAAGGTTGGCAGCTGGCGGTTGGCATATGCCAGACAGAGGGTACTAGTGGTTTGGACGAAAAATGCCTCGGAGAAAGATGGTTGCAGGAAGAGAAAGAAGAAAGGAAAGATAACACTTTGCTGCAGTGTCAACGGTCGGCAGCCACGCTGCTCAGCCGTAGATTATTTTGGGCTGCTTACGTCCATTTAATTACCTACCTACCTGCTAACACGAAGTACTTATCCATGATTAGACAGAGTATGGATTCAGCGTCTTACAAACCTCTCCTTCCATGCAAATACAACGAGGGCTGGTATGGGTGATGATCTTAGAATACCTAGCCAATGTCATGCTCCGTTTTCTTCGTTAAAGGCAACTTCACCAATCAAAGGGTCATTTGAGTAAGCCACCGACGACGCCACTAGGTGCACGAGTGTCGCCTTACGGGAGACGAGATCCGGGTTCCTACTCTGCCATGCCTTCCATCTCGAGAAGATGTGTCCGTAAAGTGAGCAGGTAAGGTAGCCAAGGCATTGACCGCATATTTTCCACAAGAAGCAATCTCGGCTTCGCGGTCAGCCGAGAGCTGATGAAAATTGGCAGGTTTCTTTTTTTCTTCTTTCTTTTTTCCCCCTCCCTAAGAGCGTCTTTTTGGGTAAACACGTCTTTGATACCATGCCGCGGGTTTGCCCTCTCTACTCGCACCGTTCCTTCCCTAATCTCAGTCTCGAGGATCTTGGTCTTTGTAGTTTTCGTTTGTCTCTCTCCGTTGCTTTTGGCTTTGAGCTATCGCAGTTCTGCCTATAACAACGCTCACTATAACGCTAACGGCCCCCCTACGGATCCATCTGGCAGACGCGCGCACTGCAGGGTCGAATCGAACATATGGCGGTGACGTCCGGAGCAGAAGGAGACAGAGCGAAGTACCGCATTACGTACAGTCGAGCTCGATAGTCATGGGTTGTCGGTGGAGCGGCGGATGAAACTTGCGGGTCAACGAGATGCTATGGTCGCGATCAGAATGCGGTATTTGGCGCCAATGGCCGTCTCCCATTGTGGCTAAACGGCGCCAGCTAACGATCTAAACATGGGGGTGGGCCTTGGCTTTTCGCCATTGAGCTCATGGAAACGGAAACTCGCCCATCCCGAAGGGTCCTGGACAACTCACATCAGGAAGACATGCATGCCCTGCCAAACATGCAAGCACTCATGTTCGTCGATGCATATCTACCTAGATAGACTACATGTTTCAATCATGCCATCACCATGGGTATATACGCGTAGTTCAGGGCCTAACACCCTGGCCACAAGATTCATTAATTTGCCCAGCACGATCCATATCTTAACCTTGAGGGACAACAGAGTCACCCATGGAAGCGTCCAAGCCTAAAGTTGAGCCCTGACGACAGGGTTTATACGTAAGCATAGAAACAGCATCATGTTGCCATGCGAGCTTTTTGAGTCAGGAACCTGGTTGTGCCTGCTATTACAACAAAGTAAAGGTAAGTCATCATCGAGACAGGCCATGTCTTGCCGAGGTTTTCCAAGTGGCTCTACCGTCTCCTTCCTATTTTTTTTTCTTATTGCCCGGCATGACCGACTCCACCTGTTCCCTCGAATCTATTCCGTACCTGAACGTGCAATCCATGGAAGGCGTTCTTCAAATTCGACACATTCCGCCGTCGAAGTCTTGATACGACGAGCCAACTGGTACGGCGTATTGTGCGACAAGAAAGGCGGGATGGATGGCGACAAGGCACAGCATTGCGCTCGTCGCCTGCCCGCTTCAGTCTTCCGACCACCGCCTGTTGTTGGATTCGAGGGTTTGCGGGGGGGGTGAGGCTGGTCTCGCCATCAACCCTCGTCCAGCAAAGGCCCGAGCCGTGCCATGGTCTCGCCCAAAGCAGCTAGCCTTCCCAACGGCCGGGAACACCCTTGGTGGCATTGATGAACTGGCGGTCAACTGGGCCAAGTCCTTCCTATGAATGTCCACGACCAAGCAGCCTCGGTGGGAAAATACGGTCATGAGCAAGTCGGGCGAACCCTGCAGAGGACTGATGCTTGATCAACACAGGCACTGGCAATCAACGACGTAAAGCCCGCAGCGAGCGGCATTTGCCGCGGGCTCGACAGGGCGGTCGAGGCCTCGTTGATCGGCCCCATCTCGTTGACCGACTGCCTACTGTACGATTAAGTGCACCACCAACCCCCAACTCTTTTCGACGACGTGTTCGGGGCCACACCAGATCAGGGTACGCGAACTATGATCGCCCACACCCCCATCCCGAGCAGCCCACGCCCCCTTGGCTCCCCGCCTAAGTCCCGGTCTATAGGTTGGACTAGGCACCGGGACGCCCACGCACGTTGCTGTCAAGCCACATCATGCCGGCCCAAGGCCATGTTTCTGCCCTCTTGCTCTGCTGCAAGCCATCCATACCCAGCAGCAGCCTCGACGCACTGTTTGATGCACCCTACATACCTACATGCACATACCTACATATACAGTGCCGCTCTGTTGGTACGCTCTGAGGCGACGTCCTGGTCCCGAGCCAGGCTAACGGGAACGCCAACTAGCAACCGTCAGCCTGCTCACCTTCGTTGCCAACGACTGTACAGGTCCACAGCATTTTCGGCCTGCCAAACGCAACCGCATATCGTCAGTGGGCGCAAACCTCGAAACGCAACTTCCACCCCCACCCTGCCCCGTGCCCACCGACTTTTGGCCCGGCTTGCGCCTGGCATGGCGAGTCCATGAATGAGGCGGCCAGGAGGCGCTGGATCTGCGGTCAAGGATCAGGGCACCAGCGTACAGAGCACAACCACCTGCCAGCTGGCCACCCAGTCCTCCATTAGCGTCGTGGAAAGTCTTGGGTTTCGCTCCTAATGCAAACACCAACAGTGGCGCTTGGGAAGCTACTCACGTTGATGTCTGGCGCTTGGTGCCCAAGCCAGCTTGTGTCCCGTGCCGTCATGCACCGATCCCCTTCTTCGCCAGGTCGGGTTTAGATTAGGGCGGTTTTGCAACCCCCATTCGCACCAGCCCCAGCCCTCATGAACCGCTTCATTTCAACCGTCCGCCCCGAGATCTTGGGTCAAGTGAGGTGCGGCATATGTATGTGCTAATTACGTACCGCTACCGGGCGTAGCTATCATCCTATCATGAAGCCAGCCTCTCATTCCAGTCGCGGAAATGCAGTGGGGGTCCCAACCAAACCCCATGGCCGAGGGGACAGCGCCGTATTATTTTCGGTCTAGAATTCTCCCATTGGGGCCGCCAGGGAAGCATCCGGATCGTGTCCAGTCTCGGCTGCTTGGCTGGACCACTGTGGTTTGCTGGCCATGACAGGGCAGGATTTGACACCCCGGACTATGCATTTGGGAGCTGGCTGCAGTCATTGCGGACCCCTGCAAGACTCCTCCCCATCCTCATCCGATGCCTCGACCGCTTTGCCATGCGACGTCATCATCAAAGCAACATGCCAGCGCATAGCCCCCTATCGCCTTGCTGACGTATCTAAAGGCGGGTGCGGAGTACCGGTGAACGATTATTGCAGATCACACAGCCTCTGCAGAGTGACAGGGCGCCATTTCTGACATCCAAGGATTGTAACGATTTAATGCCTTACAACGGGCTGTCTAACACAATGAACGGTTTTGGGTATCAATTTCGCCCCATACCATACGGCCAAGAATATCGATCGCATGCATGAATGTTTGCGGTTCTTTCGGAAGAGCGATGCCAATTTCCTGTCAATATCAGACCCTACCGCAATGTACGGGATAACGTGGTTTCATGTACACCGCGAGGTCAATAACCAGCGCCTTCCTGACACGAGACGATGCAAGGGAAGGCAATTGTTTCCGAGGCTGCCGTTTGAATGCTCACCGTTGATATTTGATGCGCGGCGGAATCACGCGGTGGTGGAGCTACATGCAGTGTTCCCACCTATGAGCCTTTACACAATCTGTACGCATCATCCTCTTTGCCGTGTGCGGTGTGAACAGTAGGGCGCCGACAGAATATGGTGAATACAACCTAACGTGTCGAACCGGCGGTGAGACGTGGTCGTTGTCCACAATTTTCGAGGTCCAAGCATCTTGTAGATATTCCAACACGAACGATCCAGCAAGTCCCCATGTGCAAACTACGGAGAACCACAACACAGCATTGTGCCGGCACCTGGTCGTAGGCGAACGGCAGCAGAGACATGAGGTAGTGAGACAACAAAATAGTGGATTGATTGATAGGAAGAACAGGCGTGAACAGACGATATGCGAGAAAAGAGGAAAGAACCGTTCGCGAAGGACTGCCGTGGCGACGTGACGCAAGACGCTCTGTGTGAGCTGTCAGATTTCGGGAATGGTTCATCAGGTTGGACTAAGCCTTGTCGAGGGTGCTGGGCATGTCCGCTTCCCCTGTCTTTGCAATGTTGCACCCCCCCCTGTTCAGTGTTCATGGCTGTTTTCAGCCCTGACTTGGCAACAGTTCCAGCTTTTGAGAGGCAAGCTTGACCAAGCTGATGGCAGAGACCCGAGTCACCATCCGCTTCGGGCAGCGAAACTCGTATTTGAGTCCGTCTGGTCTCGTAAAACACGCCAATCCTGGCAACGCCGGGAGTTGCAACTGAAAATAGTCGGGTGCACGGCCAAGATACGGGTTGCCAGCCGGCACAAAGTTTGGGTTTGAAACTTTTCGCTTCAATTGCCGAAATCAGCTGGGTCGAGACGTTGGTCGAAACGAGGCCAGTCGTGATCTGATAAGACGACGACCTGGAGTTCAATGAGGCGAGGACCGACTAAGGACTAATTACATGCAGTACCTCCTACTGAGATGTGCTACCCTGCCGGGCCTGCCTGCTAGGCCAGCACTGGGTTCAGGGGTGCGTCCACCCAGGCGGTTTCCTGGCGGAAGGGCATATGCCAGCCAGCCAGCCGAAGTGTCGAGAGAACCAATCGGTGCAGTCAAGACCTGTTTGACCTAAAACGAAAATCGTACGACAAGTCCCTGCCAGAAATGAGAAGAAAAATGGGGGCAAAAGAAACGATGGATTGAAGAAAAGGGAAGGGAGATGGAAAAGTATTGCAACCTGATCGACAGCCACAGCCACGCTCGCATACTTGGGTAATCTACGAAGGACTTGGATGATTCGGGTAGGCGTATGACCGCAGACCACATATGCCAGGTCTCCTGTGGCATGCATCTCCTTGATGCCAGAGTAGAAGCTTCCAAGGCCATTTCTAGGTTCTGCTTGGCATTGGGCTAGCGGTGCCTAGATCGAAGTGCGTATTCAAGTAGTTGCAAAGTACCTACCCTATCCGAGATGCGTACTGGTACAAGCTACCTATACATGCTGCGGGGTTTCGGAGAATGTGGCGGCCGTTGTTGCGGTGCATGAGGTACTACTGTACTAGTCACCTTTATCGATAGGAGAAGCTTTGGAGGGGGGCGTGCACCCTCGCTTGACGACCAGCCAATGTCCAGGATTCTGAGTCAAGAACGCATGAATGAAGAAGCGTCAATGATCCAGGTAGAGACCAGTTCAGGAAGCATATGCCGATTGTACACGCTCTGCTTGCCTTGAGCAGTTAACGGTGATACGGAGCACTCCCGCTTTAGCCTCATCCCCGTGCTCGATCTCGAGTCCACCGCCATCCGGAACATCGTCTGAACCCCAGCCAGGCGTCTGTGGGTTAGGTCACTATCGACGAGAGCTCATATACGTCGACCCGAATCTGACACGCTCAAAAATAGCAGTGCGAAAAAGCGGATGCGAGAGGTGTAGTCGGATAGTGTGAAAGCGGTTGACGAAGCCGTGGCGCACCATGGCAGACGTACCCCTTCAGGTTATCTCGGAGAGCACGGCCTCGGAGCGCCGTATTACGCCCTCATGGAGCATCAGCCAGCTGAAAGCCAAATTGGAGACGGTCACTGGAATCCCCCCGTTCGCGCAGCAGCTAAGCCTCAAGGCTTCGGGTGCCGCAGCGGTAGCCATTGAGGCGGCCGACGAGGATGCGACACCCCTATCCTATTTTCCACTTAGCCCATACGCCGAGCTGCATGTGAGTTTGACCCAAGCTCTTTAGCTTTTTCATTTCCGTTTAGTATTCATGGCCCGGTGAGCACGGTGGCAGGTGGTTGCGAGGAATACAGGGCGTACGGTGGAAAGGCTCTCTGGTTCATTCAGCAATTTCCTTGATGTGAAAGATGTCCATGCTGTCGCCGCGGCTGGGGGTGTGCAGGACCTGGGCCTCCACGTCCCTTGCATCGACCGCACCGCCGGTATATGCCCTGTCATCCGCATCGAGGCTGACCTGTACCCGCTTCGATCCAACAGATCACAGATACGCGCCCGCCCGGGGCTCGACCAAACCTGACCGACACTTCAGGCGTGGAAAAGTACGTGATGCCTGAGGACGAGTACGAGAAGAAGACAGACTCGGTCCTGGCCTGGAAGAAGACGGCCAAGCTTGGTCGTTTCGATCCCGATGCGCCGAGTCATGAGCAGGCCAGGGTCGCGGCCTTGGAGGAGGAGGTGCGCCAGCGTGGCATACAGGTCGGGAGGCGGTGTCGTGTCGGAGGCGATGACACCCGTCGCGGCGTCGTCAAGTACGTCGGAGAAGTAAAGGAGATTCCCAACGGGATCGGTGCGTGGGTAGGTGTCCAGCTTGACGAGCCTGTGGGCAAGAATGACGGCAGCATTGCAGGCACGCGGTATTGGGAGAGCACTTCTCAGCTCAAGCACGGGGTTTTTGTCCGTCCAGAGCGCATCGAGATGGGGGATTATCCGGCTCTAGATGATCTTGAAGATATGGAAGAGATCTAGTCTCGGGTCAACTGAGATTTGCACTCGATAGTTGAGTTGTAAATGTGCACTCTCGGCCTGTCTGTCTTCCCCGTCTACGTACGACCTCGGAGTTGTTGCGATTACTGAGCGGTGAGAGTTTTGACAGGTTCTCAATGAGCAAATGTTGACCTCTGAAATGAGTATGTATAACATAGTGCAGCCTACGGAATACTTCCTACGCATGGCCCAGCCAAATGTCCTGCTCTCCAAAGTCTAGGTTAGGCTGGTACGAGAGCATTGCCGCGACGGTATCACATCGAGGACATCGGATACTACCTGGGTAAGGTAGTCAGTCAACAAACGAAACATACTCCTCCATATGCAATGATGGTTTAGCAATCATCCTTTCCGCGGCTAGGCCTACCCCTGGTCGGACACCACTTGATTCTCAAAAGTGACTTATCAAAAGGGGGTGCACGACCTACACGAAGGCTTGCAGCCTGGAACGGCGGTCTGGCGTTTCTCCAGCCCTCCACGTACATGTTTACGAACGAGCATGAATCAAACTGTCTTCCCCGCGTATGCCGGAGACCGATTGTCCATGTTTCAAACGGCAACGTTGAAGCCCTTTGGCAGCGGTGTGACAATGCGTATAGGTCTACACCCGTGGACTTCGGCGGGCGGTGGGACGAGTGTTTCCGTCGCGACAACCTGAAGCTGAAGATGGTTGGGGAGACATGCAGAGTACAGTAGGGACGATGACGCATCAGACGGGCGAAACAAGTTGCTGCTTGCATGAGGTGCCTACGCCTGAGCATAGCCCGCGTTGAGGATTTAGGCATCACGAGCATTTACGAGCAATGACAGGAGAGAGGCGGAGTGGGCTTGTGGTACGTTTGCCAGGCAAGCCGACCAAATCTCTGAAAGAGCCCATCTTCTGCGTGTAGCCTTGAGGACGCATATTGTGCAGTCGTGAGCTGTATGCACCCATCGAGCCTCGGCGAGTTTTACCTACGCCAGCTCTTGTGTCGCGTCTTCCTCGTCCCAAAACGTCGCTCAGACAGATGGCAGTCTTCCCGTTCATGAAGACTGCTTGAACGGCGCCTCATCCGGCCTTGGCAGACGTGTTGAGGAGTAAGGCAAATGTGTCCCAATGGCCATTTCTTGCCTCAAGTATGCGCAAAATGGTTGAGTCCAACGTGTTTGCAGGGCCACAGGCGGTGCAGATGACGTCTGCATTGTCGGCAACTCGTTACTCGATATGCCTAAGGATATGAGGACTGGCTAGGTGCTCTGAGAGGACCGATATTCATCGTCGCTTGCTGTTGATCGAAGGTTGTTGATGCTGGAGGAGTTGGTGGTGTCTGGGATCCAAGGACCCGGGGAGCCAAGCAGCCTCGACGTAATTCTGCTCCAGATCACCGTCATGGTAATTCAATAAAGCGGATTCGGGCGTGGATCTTCATGTCCCAACGCTTGGAGAAAGCTGGAAAACGACAGCCGTTGGCTTCCTTCCGATGCACCGTCAAGCTTGGATGCCATCACCAGCCAAAAATCCCCCCCCCCCCCGCAGCGGACCTAGAGCCCGTTGTCGCCCTCCTCCCCTCTCTCCCCTTCTCCCCCAGGGCATTTCGAGGCTTCACAGCGCCTTTGCCGGCTT
Organism: Stachybotrys chlorohalonatus IBT 40285; assembly: GCA_000732775.1. Classification (NCBI taxonomy): domain Eukaryota; kingdom Fungi; phylum Ascomycota; class Sordariomycetes; order Hypocreales; family Stachybotryaceae; genus Stachybotrys; species Stachybotrys chlorohalonatus. The sequence continues at coordinate 90,484 of KL660490.1, read as the reverse complement.
CCTCGGCGAAGCGGGCAGCATTGCCTGCTAGATTGAGACGGCCGCGCTTGGCGGTGGTCGATAGCGAGGCTTGGCGAGGCGTCGATTGGGCAGATGATCTGTTGCCCAGAGGCCTAGCTAACGCTTGGGAACGCGGGTGAAACCTGCTGCACATGTACGTGCCGGTACATTTGCGCCTTCGCGCTCTCGCTGAGAGGAAGAATAAAAAAGAAGAAGAGGAAGGAAGCGTCGGGATCACGATGACGAAGTGAAGCTGGACAGATTTATCATCACGTCAAGCACAGTTTTTAAGCAAAAAGAGCCAGGTGGTTGGATGAGTTAACTAAGTACCTTTGCCTGGCGGTGGGTTGGGTAAGGTGAGTGAGACAAAATCCGACCTGCTTGGAGGTACCTACCAAGTGCGGTTGGCTGTAAGTCTTCCAAGGCCAAGCCGAAAGAGCAGGGCGAGCCAGAGGTAAATGGCCTGAGCGACGACTCCACTGGCCACTTGCTGCATTCAATGTCAATCACCACCCTAACCGTGCTGGCTTGCCCTTCACTTCTCCAAACCACGCACCTCTCCTCCTCCATCCCTCCCTTTGGCTTTCTCCTCCATCTGCCCGCCCCCGAAAGCCGTCTCATGACGCTGGGCTCCCACCCACTTCCCACTACCGGATCCGCATGTCTGAATATTGAGATGTGATACTCGACAAGCCTCAGATCTGCCCGGCGGACCGCACCTTGAGCAGCCACACACCCACCATCTACGATCACGAACCCCATCCCGCCCAGCTGCATCGTCCATGTGCCTGCCCTCCCCGCCTGCCCGCCCATCCACGCCGGCCTCTCGACGCTCGCAGGTCCTGAAACTCTCAGCAGGCCTTTTCTCGCCGCCGTGTCAGGCGACTTAGGTCCATTCCCATCAACACTGGACGACCATGGCATTTCCTCGTGTGCGCCACGCAACCATCCGCGTTCTGCTTGGGCTGGCCTGCGCCGCCAACGTGTGCAGCGCGGATGCCACATCATGGGCCGACGACGACGTCCCCGAATGGGCAACCGAAAACCCCATGCACCTGGCCCTTTCCTTGGGCGGCGTCGACCTGCTTGCTCAGGAATACACCATGATTCCGCTCACCCGGAACATCGGCGCCAATGAATCGGCCGCATCGCGTGGGGTGAGTGCAGACTCGTTGCCCCTGAGCCCGGTCCCACGGACGGCTGCTGACTGACGTATTTCGTTTCCAGGTTGTACACATCAACGGATACATGATATCTGCCGAGCCCTCAACCTACCACATGATCAACAGCTCTCAGGACATTGCCTATCTCTCCTGCGACACGAGTGCATCCGATGCCGCTATCGACCACAATCGAATGTTCAATGACCTGATGAGCTACGAGCCATTGGCAATCGTGTTATATTCTACCAGCAGAAATTGGTGCGCAATAGGCGATGACACAACCCTCGAGTATACCAGCATATTCTCCATGGCCGACGCCGCCGAGTCCATCCAGGTGCTCAGCTACCTCAACGAAACCAACGACGGCGAGATTGTAAGAGCAACAATCTCGGGTAGCCGGGATGATGAAGAGCCCACCATCACGCACCCCCCAAGGACCGGCTCATCAACTGCGATGAGCATTCTCTACGCGGTCACCGGACTAGTTGCCGCCATGTTTCTCATCGTCATCATATCTGGAGCCATTAGGGCCCATCGGTATCCGGAGCGATACGGTCCTCGGGGTGCAGGGGGTGGACGCCCGAGACAGAGCCGTGCAAAGGGGCTTGCTCGTGCGGTCCTCGACACCATCCCAATCGTCAAGTTTGGCAGCCAGCAGCCCCCCAAGCCTGATCCGGAGCTGGAGATGGACGCGGCGACCACGGATGCAGAGCATGCCACGACGAATGACGGGTCCTTGAACAATGCCAGCAATGCTCAGGAGCTAGCAGACTCCCACGACGCGCATGCTGCTACACGTTCGTCCATCAACCCACCTAGCAGACCGACCCAGGACGTGGATAGTGAGGCCAATGGCGGACACCTGGGGTGCACCATCTGCACCGAAGATTTCAGAGTTGGCGAAGACGTCAGAGTGCTGCCATGCAGTCATCAGTTTCATCCGAATTGCATTGATCCCTGGCTGATCAATGTATCTGGAACGTGCCCTCTTTGGTAAGTCAAACATGGAGGAAAGAGCCGAGCCAACAAGCTCGTGCTACAGAGCGAATATGGACTAATGTGCTGTGCAGCCGAATGGACTTACGTCCGGGCAAAGGAGGCTCGAGGGACGACGCGCACACAGGCACCGAATCGGGACTGCCTCCCCCATTGGTATTCGATGACGGCGAGGGCTCGTCGACCCATAACCGCCACAGGTTTTCTCGTTTCTTTGACGTGAACAGGTTGCGGCAAGCCCCGTATGAAGAGCAGATGGCAGCTTTAAGGCAGATGCGATCAGTACATACCGAACAGAATGAGGGAGTCCCGAGGACCTCGACCACAGAAACCGACTGGGAATCGAGGCGGCAAGGCGCCCGGCTGGCCGCCAAACTAAAGGATAAGTTTCGGATTCGGACAAGGGCGCAGACGCCTCCTTGATTCCCCGGGTTCAAAGTAAGAGAGGGTGAAGTGAAGCATGGAGGGTCTTGTAACGAATGGGCTATGTGAGAAATTGGAACATGTTTGTGAGGGTATCGGCGTCTGAGGTTTAGCAGTGTCATGTACCAGGAATTTGACTGACACCATGGGCATCGCAAGGAGTTTGGGAGGTGGACATACTGTTGATGGCGCAGCGGAGTTGGTGGAATTCGGTCACGAGTTAGGCATGAAAGGGATTGATTGCGTTCGTGGGGTAAAGGACTTGGGATATCCAAATCGTTTGACGAGTCACTCGAGTGTTGTTTGTTCGAGGCTTCATATACAGTGCGTGATGCAATGCCCACGCTTGTAGGTTGGGTTGAATGCTCGCAGCAAAGGTGCAATATGATTATCGTTGAGCCAGTCGTTCAGCCTAGATTCACTATCTCGACATCTTTCCTTGTGTCACAATCGTATGTTTACATTCGCTCTCTATGCTATCAATGCCGTCTATTTTTTTTATTAATTTTTTTTTTCCGCAAGGGGCAGCCAGGGCCTTGCCTCCACATGCTGCCCCTCCGCCATCAGCACATTGTTATTCGTCCTTGTGATAAAACCACCTTGGAACAAAGCCCAGGCCGGTCTGCAAGCTCACCAGTTTCAACCAAATGAGGACCGATGGACGGTGGATCATGATGGTTCTATGTGGTTGGCATCCATCAAGACTCGGGGGGAGGGCACAGGTCAACGGCATTGTCATGATCTGGTGTACATGGCTTGCTCTCTGCTTCACAAGTGTCACAAGATCTCGGAGGATAGGCTACGATGTTTTGTCAATGATGGTTAGATCGACATTCCACCTACCTGTACTTTTGGTACCTCGGGGTTATCCATGGTTTTTACTTGTATGCTGTCCTGACTCGAGTCACGCCAGAGGGGAAGCCAGCATGTCGCTACAACCCGAGCTGCGAGGTACTGCGACCTCGAGGACCGGCATTTCGGGGGTGGGGATGCCAGTATTAACAACAGCCATATTTGTATCCGGTCAACGACGACACGCCGTTCCACGCTCGTCGGTATGTTGGTACTCCGCTCAGACGATCCTTCTCGTATTCTTGGTCATCCCGGTGTATGTTATCCTGGTGGGAGGGCGGCATCGTTGCGAAAACATTGAATACCCGTGTGTTCCGCCACCGGGAGATAAAACCCGATGAGCTGGCTGTGAGTTTCTTCTCGCCGGCTAACGCGTGCCTCATCTGCCGATGTGAGTGCCGCCGCTGCTCTACTGATGGGTGGGCACGTGGAAGCACCGTCAGAGACACGTATTTTAAGTGCTTGTAGTTTCCCAAAACGACGTGGGAAGCGCGCGATTCACGGAACGAAAGCTGGCAGAAGGCTGGGCGTGGGAACTAACGGTTTCGTCAACCAGAGACAATGTCTCGTCTCAATCAGGAAATCATGTCACGTCCTCCTTTGAATCTTAGTCACACCATTAACTTCATGCGGAGCGATTAACCAGAAGAGCTTTTCTTCATTGCTATCGTAGTTCATGTATCTATCCTTCCGTCGGTTGTCTTTTTGGTAAGCCTCAACGAAATTCAAAAACGGAGGGATCGTGTCAAAATGGGGTCGTCGAGGAATGCCATCCCCGATCACCGTGATCTTCCGCGAGAAAAAAAAAAAAAAAAATGAAGCTTGAGAGCTAGCCACTGCGATTAGGATGCCGGCAAAGACCTGCAACCGGAACGGTGACCCGCCGTAATATTTACATGAGAATGGTATATTGCGCCGTTTCCATCTAGACCTGCCAGCCTCCTAACCCGAGAGTATCCGTAGACCTCGTAAAACAAAAATTGTAAGAATCCCGAAACCATGTCTCATCAGATGCTCGCGAGAGATTGAGCACGTCAGCAGCCCGCGTCGGCTTAGACGGTAGCGTAGAGCTGACCGAAGCTGCTGAGCTGAGACGGAGAGCTCATCAGGTTGCCGACGGAGACCATGAAGTAAGAGTAGGCATGAAGGTAATCAATGGCGTCGAGCTGGGGAATGACGTTGGTCATGAACTCGTCGATCTGGGGACCGGATCCAAGGGGAGCAAACTCGGTCAGCCAGATAGGGCGGTTGCCGCAGATCTCGTGGGCCTTCTCGATGTGGGTGAAGAGAGTATCGGAGTACTGAGCCTCGGAGTACCAGTGAACGGGGCAGAAGTCGACGCTGCAACCCTCGGGCTGGGCGTCGCAAGCGTCGAAGAAAGCCTGAAGCCACTCCAGACCCTCGCCGGCGTTGCCGCTGTTGGTGACGGCAGGAGCGCCGACAAGAGCCTTGCCGGAGTAGGGGTTCATGAACTTGGCGTGGGCAGCAGCCGCGCGGCCGGGGTCCATGTTGGCTTGAGTTGCGTGGTCGGGCTCGTTGAAGCTCAGAACGGCCTTGGAGCCGGAAGCAATGGCAGCGTCGGCATCCTCGACCCAGTGGCCGGTGTGCATCTCGGCGTCACCCCAGAGCATGGGGATATAGTTCATGGAGGACTCGAGGCCAAAGGAGGAAGAGCCCCAGTTGTAGGTCCAGCCGCAGCTCTTGCAGGAAGATCCGAAGGTCTGTGCCAGGAGAGGGTCGTTGTAGGCCAGGCCTCGCTTGCTGAAGGGAGCACCACCGGAGGGAGCAGGGGTCTCGGGCTCGGTCTCCTGCTCCTCCTCGACGGGAGCGGGCTCCTCGACAATGGGGTTGTTGACAACAGGGGGCTGCGTAGCAGCAGGCTGAGTGGCAGCGGCCTCTTCGACAGGCGCAATCTCCACGGGGCTGGGAGCAATGCTTACAAGAGGGACAGTCGCCGGATCAACGGGCTCAGGAGCAGCGGGCACGGCAGCGGGCGGCTGGCTGGTCGTGGCGGGAACAACCACAGTTGAGGTGGAGTAGACGGTGGGGACATTGGTGGTGATCTCGATGACAGGCTCAGTGGTAGTTGGGTCGGCAGACTCCTGGCCAGCAGTGACATAGACAGTCTCCCAGACGGTAACCCAGTCAATTTCAAGGGCGCGCTTGTCCACGTTGTGGAGGTGGCGGTGGGAGTTGAAGGCGGCGGCCTGCTCAGCCAGAGCGGCAATGGCGGCGATGGTAGCGACCTTGGAGAACATCTTGAGGGTGATGTTGATAGAAGTAGACGATGAGGGTGATTGGTGGCGATGCGAGATGATGATGATGATGATAAAGTATCGAGTGACGATGCAACAAACTTCCTTCAAGGATAGTGGGGGGTCAACCGAGACCGATGAATGAAGGGTGCGTGACGCGAAAGGCTTCTTGTTGAGCGGCTGCTGCTTTCGGACGTGAAGTTCAAGTTGGCTGTTTGCAACAGGTGGGTCGGCGCGGCCGGTAGAGAGCGGAGCAGTCTTTCAAAGACGCGGTGAAAAAAAAGGAGTGAAGATATCGAACAGCTGATGACTGTACGAAGGTTTGAAAGGAAGGAAGTTGTTGAGTGCAAAAAGGGAATGAATTGAATCAACAATGCTGAGGTGAGGTAAAGGAAAGGGAAGAGGAGGAAGAGACACAGAGACGAGGGCGACGAGAGGGCGGCACAATAAATTAAAAAGGACCACGGCACGGGTACGAGGTAGGCGGCCAATGGTAGGGCAAGGTCCACTGTCAGGATTTTCTCCGACCTACCAGGGCTCGTCGGGATGAAGCTGCCACCAGCATCTTTGTTTGCTGCACGGGAAGCCAGCTGGCCCTGCGTGTAAGCGTTGGAGTCGAGAATCCTGGTAGTGTGTGCACTGGTGCAGACACGGTACAGTAGCATCACAAACAGCCTGCTAAGCGGTGGAGGTAGCGCTGCACTGGCGCCAACAAGGCGCTGAGGTGGCCCACTCCAGGGCGGCTGGCAGCTGCTAAAGCGGGCATAGCGCCAGGGGTACCCGGATTAGAGCCTGAAGGAGCGCCGGCCGGGCCATGTGCGCGGCGATGCCTGGTGGGGCGCCATTGGCTGGGAAAAAGTCGCATCAGGCCTCTGGTTTGCTGAAGCGCCACCGCTGTGGGCCATGAGCCGCCCCAGGCACGACCCAAACACAACGATCCAATCTTTAGACGATGCCACCATCCACGATCCACCGCTAGCTGGGTCTTTGAAACCACTAGAAGATGGACATCCCTGCCCTCCTTGCTTCTTGGGATGCAGGTCCCCGCCGGCTGCAAGGTACAGAATGCAAATGTGCGTCCATGTTTACGACCATCCGGGCATTCTTCCCGACGTGGTCTGCCGATCCTTTCATCGAGAGCATGCGCAAAAAGCCTGCTTCAAATCGGGCACTGTCCAGTGAGCCAAGCATGGAAAGGGGCCAGGGCCATCATCCCGCTGACGCTTGAATTTCGGGTCTTCCTCCTTTGCTCTTCTTGGACCATGGGTCGCCAGGCTAACCTGAAGCAACAGATGGGGTCCGGCCGTCGACACACGGAACCTTCTCCCTACCTAGACCATCACCGCCATCACATATCGCTCGGGCACCAATAATACCCACCTTGCCTTGTCCCTCTGCGACACGTTGGCCTCGCTGGCCTCCGTGTTTGGCGCCGTCGTGAAACGAACCGGCCGGCGCACGACAATGTTATCCCCAGGGAGGCGGTCACTCGACGCAAGGGTGCAGCCCACTGTGCGAAACACGGACGCTTGGTGGTGCTGTGGCAATCGAGGAGAAGCCGTCCTGTTCATCCCGTCCGCGTAATCCTCCTTGAGAGCGTTGCTTAGCCTGTGGATACACTTCGGCTTCCCTACCTGACCGCCCACTGTGCCGAAACCGTGTAGCAGTGACATTGCACACAGAATGTCTTGCTGTTTATAGATGATATTCCCCGATTGTATCCTATAGGATTCCTTTGGGAACATGAACAGAACGTCCATGGCTCCTGATACAACTCTTCCAGACATTGAGGGAAATCCTGCTCGCCCGGCATTCAATACCGATGGCTGCGGGCTCTTTTTGTCTGCACGTACGCCTATGAATAGGCACAGTGCCGAATCCGTTTGCACCAGCCTCTGGGCCCGCACATCTGATCCTTGCTCAGGCTCTCGATTCCGCAGCTCCCGATTTCCATCTGTTCCCGACTTCTCGGCACCTTACGTGGCCCTCGAGGCTGGTTCCTGGCCAGGCCGGGTCCGCTTTCGGGTGAAACTTGGAAAGCGAAATTGCTCTCGCCGAGAAGAGGAGACGGTTGCAAAGATTATATGCAACCGTACTGTACCGTTCTCCATGCGTACTTTTTAACTAAAATGGCCATGATCCACGGGCCATGTCACGCATGCTGCGCTACAAAGCTTGTCCAGTCGGCTCGTCAACCGCCCCCAATAACCAAGGCCTCGATCCGGATGTGGACCAGGTTGCTTACGTGTCCCATCTTTAGCCCAGGCCCCAGGCCCTCAACGACCGATGGGCCCTGTTTGCTTGGGCTCAGTCAACTTCGGCCCTATACTAACGACCACGGCTAAGCTCGAGGGTGGTTGAGCTAGTTTTTCCGTCCCCTTGAATGCTTTGGACGTGCTCAGTTGTGGCTTCATCTTCAAACCGCTCCGTGTCTTTCTGTAGTTTCTCTACATCATCTGATTTTGAGTTTACGGTCGCCAGGCCCTGGGTGGGAGAAGGCGTTCCACTTGTCCAGAAAAGAGCATGGCTCGATGCTGTCGACAGTCAGTCCAATCATCCCTTGCATGTCCCTTTCCACAAAAAGCCTATGGCGGACGTTGCTGCATGCGCCCTTCCAATGTTTCCATAAGCGGCGTCGAGCTCACATTGACCGTCTGGATCACCGCCTTGTTTCACCCCCCTTCATCATTTCGTAGCATCGTCATTTGGACGTGATTTACATTATCCCCCGCCGTGTTCCCTTTGTGCGGCCTCCTTATTTCTATTGGTATACGTCGATCCTGGTACGTTATACCGTCGAGGTATTCAGCCACCTCGACGGCAATGCTCACAACGGTGAGTGACTGGGCCCCCTTAGGCCCTGGAACTCAAACAGCTCCATGCCAGAAGTCTGCGTGGTCGGTCAGGCGTCAGTCGGACAGTTGGTTGATGCAAGACCTGGTCCTCGTTGCTCTTCGTTGTTCGAGTCCGTAGTCTACGTTGCAAGGCAACAACGCATCCGGCATTTGCAGATAATTTGGTGGCATTACAAGCACCCAACGTAACTCAACTCTGGCACAGGTCATCTGCTCCTCGTTTTTACATTTGCCCCTTTTTCTCTTCGCCTGTCCAACGCCTCGAAACAGCGCCGTGGGTGCAGCAGTACGCGGTAGGCATAATTGCACGTCTGCGCTGTCACCAGCCACCGGACAATACCGGTGAAGTTTCCCCGGAACAGTAGGACAAGCTCGGTCTGCCCAGTATCCATGTTGGACATGCTGGCCTCGTACAAGAAGCACGGAGGCAAATTCGGCAAGCCCTTTACTTACGTCTCGGCAAATAAACATCGCCTAGGTGGGACTTTTACTGCATCACGTGTCTATACAATACCAGCGAACGGAACATCGGCCATGTTGAAAAAGGCGACTCGATGTTGAACAGTGTTCCTCTAAACAGCGCATCCGGATTGATCTAGTTGTTGCCAGGAAATCTCCTGCCACGTATTGCCGGGACAAGCAAATGACATGCCATCTCCTGTAATTGTGAAATTGTCATGGGTTCCCCGATGGTGCCATATAATGAAATAGTGTGCTCAAACTTGCGCAGTATTGTATGATATTACCACGCCCTCAACCAACTGAAGGCACTCAGAGTGATGCATCTGTATTTGCACTGAAACGTATCCATTGACATTATCTGGTAGTGAAACTGTAGGGTAGGTGCATATTGTGGAAGCTTCATTGAACGCGTCCAGGATGCAAGTGAAACGCCAAGAAAGCATGCCATGATGTGCTGCGCGTACCCACGCGGTCCCCCATGTCCGTCATCTCAACAAGGCCCGTAATGGGGCTGACATCCGTCTCTCCCCAAAAACCTGGGCTTGGGCCTAGGATTTACAAAGGGCCACTTCAACCATTCCGTGCAGAAGCAAGTCTGGAAGTAGATTGAGCTGCTCACAACACCCTCATATTCAGATTGGTAAATACAGGCATCGGCCTCTAAGGCTATCTACTCGTGCATCCCGCAGCTTCGTGGCTGATTATTTATAGCAACAAACGACGTGCTAGCATTGATTAGGTTCCACCACGAGGCAGGGCTGAGAAATTAAGAAGTCAGGGCAGAAAGCTTAATTCATGGGTTAAGAAGGGAGATTTACGATGGGGTAAATGAGCTTCATCGGGAACCGTACCCAGCAGTGGGTATGGTATGGGATCCATGTGGAAGCGGACAGTGTCTGGAGGAAAAGGCCATGATAGAGTGACGAGGCTTCATCTCACGGCGATTGGCGGGGCGACCCAAGGGGAGGTGGAAGGAAGAGACATGACGCAATAGGTAGCTGAGCAACGCGGGCGGACTTGTAAAACATGTCTGCCTAAAAAATGAAGCTCAGCCGTAATGTCTTGAGCGGCCAGGACCTTGCGCCGTTTTGGTTAGCAATGCGAGGGGTCGCGGTCGGCACTTCACTTTCACGCGCGGATTGATACCATACCAGGCTTACCCTCTGCCTTGCACTACGGTACGAACACCATGCCACACCTTGCGGATATTACTCTCCAAACACTGGAGACCCAGCACGTTGACGGCGTGAATCAAGTACTTAGCCTTCCGATAACCATGCACCGGGCACGTCTGGGCAATACAATCGCCTTCGTGGTGGTCGAATGATCCCATGTAGATATTCCTTCAGCTGCTGGGATACGGTCATCTATTCCACCAATGGCGACTTACCGGGTTCCCATGTCTCGCGGTATGTTGCTCTGCGGTTGCCGCAGTGCAGCATCGACAGAAGCCTCGACTTGATGCACTCCGATGCCATATGACTGGGCGACCTCGTTGCGCCGTCCCAGCAAGTTGGTTCCCCAAGGTCTGGTTGCGGGCCGGTTAACGGTTCCGGGGGGAGGGAACAGGTAGACCAGGTCACCGGCTGATGAAAAGAGTTTATTTTTAAGTCTGGCCTAGGACCTTGATTGCCGGGAGCTGCACACGTGCGGCTGCTGCGTCAGTGGCATCCATACGTGTATGCGGAAATGGCGCATGCGAGAGCCGTTGTGGAGGGGCCGCAATATGCGAGGGCCTGAAGGGAGATTGTGAATCTTCAGCCTCGGCCTACTCTGGGAAGCCAGGCGGCCGATGAATCACAGCTAGCTCGTCTTCGTCATGCCACCACTGTCAAGACATCTCCGGCCAGCGAGGGGCGAAGGACGAAGGGAGAGGGGTGGGGGCCACAACTTAAGCTGCAGACTGCGTACAGCAAGGGTCCTATGCGACTCAATGTGATTGACGTTCGATTGTTCAATTGTTGCGAAGTTGAGCCACTGGCAACATGTGTATCAACCCGGGCGGCACATTGCGGCTATGCAGTTACCGTGCATTCGGCACCAGGGCCCACGCTCCGGAGTAAGCCACATGTCACGATGGAGGTGAAGTAGTGCGGTTAGTAGCCGTGCAAAAGATCCCTGGGCTTGCACTCGGGCTGCTTGCCTTTTAGATGTTCGACTGGTCCAACGCCAAACCTGAACGTGCGGCGGCGTCGTGCCCGCTGCCTGCGGATCCCAGCCCTACACGTGACACCGCGGATCCGCCTCCCCTCCACCCCCAAGCACCTTCCCCCCCCCCGGTCTCCGTGGCAGCAGCAACCCGGGCAAATGGCATGTGCAGGCGGCAGGTGCAGATCGCGCCTCAACGTTCCTTGACGTGATTGCGGTGGCTTGGAAACTCCTATAAGCGAGTGAGGCTCCAGTTTTGAGAGCCCAGGAACCCTGCATACACTGTACTGTCTTCATCTTCTTCCCCGTGTCACTCCCATCTTCAGGACGGCCCTCTTTCTCTTTGGATTCCTCCATTCATCACGGGCCTTGGTGACAGCGTCGCATAGTAGTCCCCGCAGAGTGTCCAGCATACCATCAACGAAAGCTACTGGCGCGCCTCTGCCTCCCGAGATTCATCGTTCCAAGTGCCTGCTCCCCACCCGCATCCCACGCGTCCTCGGTACTGATGGCCAACACGTCTGCATGACCTCAATTTCAAGACACTCGCGATATCCACAAGTACACGTCCATACCAGATAGCCATGGATGACCACAGCCTGTCCCCGTCCATGCTGGTCTACACCGACACGTCGGACTTTGTTGACTACGGCGCCTTCCTCGATGTGCAGTTGCACGATCCACCTGCCATCACGTACGGCCTCTCTGATTCCTCGGGCAAAACAACGCCCCCGGATGGGTCGTCAAGCGCTGGCACCGAGATGATAGCCCGCGGCCCAAGTCAGAAGCAGAGGCTCGAGAGGAGAGGTCACACTAAGAGTCGTCGAGGATGCTACAACTGCAAGAGACGACGTATCAAGGTAATGTCTCGCTCCTGATGCCACAACCCAACACGAAACCCCTCAAGGATGCCTGCGCCTGAGTATCTGCGTCTCAAGTCCAAGCCGCAAACTAATCCCGTGTCCATAGTGCCAAGAGACTCGTCCGGCTTGCGGTCACTGTGTCAAGACCGGCTTGAAGTGCGAATACCCAGCTCTACCTCAAATCACTCACCAAGTAAGCTGCTGCACTCCCGTCACATTTTCTTGCCACAAGCTAATTTACTGCCGGCACAGCCTCATCACCAGATCCCCCTCTTCAGCCTCCAAGACATGCGCGTGTTTCAGCATTTCCTAACCCAGTGCTACCCTCACCATCCGCTCAAGCAGGAGGAAATATGGACCCACGAAATTCCATGTCTAGCACATAATGTAGGGTCTTTTCGCAGTTTGCCCCAGTCCTCGATCCTTGTCGATCTACTGGAAGCTGTCATGGCTGATGTGACATAGCACGATTTCCTTATGCACGCCATCCTGGGGTTCGCCGCCTCTGAACTCATACCCAGCGATCCGAGTCTTGTAACGGCGGCCATGTCGCATCGTGTCAAGGCCATCAGAGCTATCAAGAAGCGACTAACAGAGCATTCAAATCGTAGCACCAACTTCGAGGAGGCCAACGCCATGATTGCAACTTGCTTCGCCCTGACCTTCCAGTCCGTGACGCTGGATGATGGCCTGGCCGAATACATGACCTTCATTCGCGGCATCGTCATTGTAGGCATGCAGATGATGTTCAAGGGCCTCAGGCCAGTTTTTACCAACCTCATGGGCACCGAGCAGGAAGCGCTCCTTGCCCCGCTCATGGAAGGGTTGCCACTCATTCAAAGGGGCTGGGTGGATGCGGCCAGAGACTCTCTGATAAATCTACGGCCGCTTTGTCTTCACCCAGTGGAGATTCAATATCAGGAGCAACTGATGGGAATTGTAGAAAAGCTCTACGAAAGCTCCTTTGAGGGTGAGTCATCTGCAGAGCTCTTCTTCATGTGCCAAAGCTTACTGGGGTCGTCGTAGCATGGAGGGCAAACTCCAGGCAGTATACCTGGTGGATGCTGCTTCCACATTCCATGTTTCAAGAACTCCTCGACATGAATAATCAAGTCATGATTCTGCTCCACGCGCACTGGATCGCGGGGTCACAAATCATGGCCTTCATTACTGAACAGGAACATTCGGTACGAGAGAAGGAGCCGGCACAGCAATCGAACCAAGGCACTATAGACCCAGGGTTTCTTCGCTGGCTCAAGTATCTCAACAGCCGAGTCGACTACGAGCACCAAGTGTACAATCAGTGGCCAATGTGGGTAGACGAGCAGTTGGATCGTGATATAACCTTCTTCGGCAAGCGTAGGTGAAGCATCCGACAGCTAGACGAGGCTCAGGTTGCGAGTTGAGAGTCATCGTCAAGCAGCTTCTTGTGCTTGGAGCCGAATTACTCGCTTCTGCTTGAATTATTTAGGTGTCATTTTCAGCGGAGGGGTTCCTAAGTTCTAAGGCCAGATTGGATGAAGGTACTCCATTTTTCTGCACCTGGCACCTTCGACATGTCGCTTTTTCTCGATTCACTTTTGGTATCGATCGAATAGAAATGAAAATCTCACTTCTCCATATAGGCTCGGTCTCCTGGATTTGATGGCACGAGATAATTGCATAACAGTGCTGGTTGGGACGGGGAACGACAGCACACGCCGCGTATTCTAGGCAGCCATACTCGCCTATGTTGTTCACATGCAGGGGCCTAAATCGGTTCGTTGCATCATTTCCAGGCTTGAACCTGATCGCTAATTAACGAAAGGGACAGTCACCCCATGGCCCCAACTTTCCAGGTCGGCAACCCCTGTGACGATGAAAGCCTCATGATCAGCCTGAGAGGCTAAGCCTGCTTAGTTAGCCTCTCGCATTCATCGTATTCAACGGCCTTGGGGCTGGCCTGACTAAGCATATGAACGAGCTAAGCCCCAGTCAGCCCATCTACACAGCATCTAACCGGGCGGCGATGGGTGGAGGCGGGGTCTGGCTATTGTGTCGCTGGGATTGTGTGAGCTCTGGTAGACCCGTTTACTTGCGCAAAGCAGACGGGCTGGTGGTGCATGGCTTTTGTGGCTGTGGGCAGCCGTATCTCGGTTTCCGGCTGCCATGTTTCGATGCGATCTATACGGCGCCAGCGGTGCTGTCTATAAAACTGACCGTGAAGCAACAGCGTCTGTTTGGTCATTTCACTGGAACATCAAGAAGACACTGTGAAGTTGCGGATCATCAACACAATCCGGAAGAGTCTTCAAACTTTCACGCGCAAACTCCATTCCGCCGAGAATCACATCCCTTGCCATGATGGCCGACACTCAGGCTCAAGCTCCCGAAGCCTCAACCTCGTCTCTTCATAAAGAGCGGCCATTCCTATCGTCGCATCAGTCCTCATCGAGCTGCGGCTACGATGGCCACGAAGCAATCGAACTTGGAAACCTCACGCCATCTACCAGCACCGCCTCTCTACCCATGTACGAGTCCGTCGTCGATGTCCAGTCAACCAGCTCCTGTTCAGTAGCATCACCTGATAGGCAGAGTTCGTTCTGCGCGACCACCTCACTGCAGATTGAAAGTCGTGGCATGGCTCTGGTTCGACTCCCCGTGCCGCCTCGTCCGGACCCCATTCACATTTATGCCGTCTCGCCCACCGGCGATGCCGTTGAGCCAGTGTACACGTCGTTGCGTGCCGCTCGCAGCTCAGGCAACAGCATCCTGGTGCGCGCTGATGACGCGGAGCACAAGCCCCTTTGTACCACGACGTACCGCTTCGGGCCCAATCGGCCGCCGCAGATTCGCTTGCATGCCGACAACATATCCACACCGTCGCCTGACCTTGATGAGGAAATTCACGTGCTCTCACGGGGAGCTACCACGCGAGCCCAGTTGATACGCACGCCGCTGGGGACCTTCTCGTGGCGGTTTGCCGACCGGCGCGAACGGCAAGAGCTGTCCGCGGACAGCCTGCTGGTCATGGAACGTATCACGAACGTTGCGCTGGCGGGCGGAAAGTCCCAGGAGCGTCGTCAGCGCGTAGCACACTTGATCCGCAACGATGAATACCGCAGCGTGGGCTCGACCAGGAGCACTGCAGGAAACGGAGGGCGCCTTGCGATGGATCTGCGGGCATGGGCGGACTCGAAGGGTGAGGCGGAGCAGATGGAGGTCTTGGTTGTTGCAAGTTGTCTTGTTATGCTCAAGAAGGAGATGGACAGGAGACGCCTGATGCAGGCTGCTATGATTGTTGGCTGTACATAGATGCGCCCTTGGTATGAACTAGAGAGGAAAGGAGTGCTGGTTGAGGTTTTTGTCCATAGTAGTTTGTGGCAATTTCAAAGAACGATGTTACAGTCGTTGCTTTGGACAGATTTTTTGGGTGGGGGGTTGTTGCAATAAGTTGACAAGATAGTTTTAAGACAAGATAAATAGAATCAGAAAGAAGAGAAGGCTAAAAAACAAAAGTGAATTAATGATAAAATGCAACCGCTTGCTAAAACTAGAACCAGGACAGAAAACAAATATTGTACTAGCTGTGCAAGGATCGAGCACCCTTGGGCTCGGGCTTCTCTCGGCCGTGCTGCAAAAAGTTGAACAGACTGTGATATTCAGTAAGGGTATAATGGGTATATAATGAGATTTTGAGGCGTAAATTCATCGAGGCGTGGAAGACTAGGGTCGAAAATATGGTATTATGGTATGGTTGGACGTCTCAACCCATGGCGGCCCCAATGTCTCTAACGTCCTTGGATAGACACTGCTTGGCGGTGTACTGGACGCCTGTCCCCTCTTTGTCGCCAATGAAGGGGTCATCTGTGGACGATTTGCCCCAGAGCTCCACCAGGAGAACCCAGAGGACCAGACAGAGTGTCAAGGCAATCAGGTTGGTGGAACGGAGGTCCTGAGCTAGGGGCAGGAAGAACATGATGAAACAGATGACCATACGATTCACCAACCGAACAGTCTTGCTCCAGCGCAGCGTCGGCGGCTTCCTGTGCTCGTGACACCATGATATGACGCCCATGCAGAGTAGGGCGATGGCCAGGCCATGGCAATAGAAGAACCGCGTGCCACTCTGGATGTAGTTAAGCGAAAGATCGCGGTAGTTTGAGGACAGTCGTTCAGGGTCGGCCAATGGCACGTCTGAGGCCAGGACAAGTAAAGACAGACCGGCAGTGGCGACGAGAAAACCCATGATGAAGAGTAGGTGGATGTGTTGCCAGAGGGCGGCCGCGGAGCCCGAGCGGCGGATGGCGTGGGTGTGGATGTTGCTGGCGTCGATGTCGAAGTAGATCCAGTTGAAGATGAAGGCCTGGGCAAGCCCCAGGAGGGACTTGACGAGGAAGGAGTTGACCTCGATGTCGCGGTAGTTCTGGAAGAGGACGGCCACGACCGAGTACCCAAAGACGAGCGACACGAAGGCGTTGGTCCTCTCGACGCGGTGCTCGATGTTGATGGCGGGGAAGAACTCGAAGAGGTTGTAGATCTTGGCGCCAACGCCGGTATCGTCCTTGTTGTTCTGCCCATAGCGCGATAGCAGGAAGGAGGGGGCGTGTGCGGCCACGTCGATGGCGAGGGCCACCCAGATCAGGCCGAGGCGGTCTGGCATGGGCACGTGGATGCTGGCGATCCAGAGGGCGGACGAGACGAGGATGACGACCGAGTGCGAGATCAGGACGCCCCGGATGATGGGGAGGAAGTAGCTGACAACGGCGTAGTAGACGGCGTCCTTTAGGCGGGCGGTGAGATAGAAGGCCACAAGGGGCTCGTACGTGTTGTGGCTCTCGTCTTCGTAGAAGCTGTAGGCCATGTTTGTAGTGAAGCTGGGAAGGACTGTTAGCTGGCTCATGCCCGAGGGGATGTATGCCGACTTGCCCAAGCAGACATGCGATTTCGAAGAGGATCAGGACTCTGGTTAGGACGTCGTCCGTCTCAAACCAACTGAGGATCTGCGTGACGTCGGACCAGATTCTCCAGGACATGATCATGGTGACGGAGAAACGGAGCAGGTCGTGGCCAGTTGGATGTATGGCCAGATACTCGCCGTTGACATGGACAATGCCCACTATAGGTACCCGTGGTGTAAGCCTCCAACACGACATATGAACGGCAGTCTTTGTCCCTTACCAAAGAGGAGATCGAAGAATAGTTCGATGGCCTGGATCTGGGTGTCTTCCGAGGCACGCCAGAGAAGGCCACGATGGAACCACTGCTTGACGACGGGCCGCTTGAACAGCTTGACCGTCTCGCCCGGGCGACGCCTCGCCAGCAGGCTCTTTGCATCTTCAGCCGAGGAGAAGGAGGAGTCGGCCCGGGCCAAGGCGTGTGCGCCGTCGTTGTCGTAGGTGCGGAGGTCGGCGTCGTAGCCAAACTTGTTGAAGTTGTCCGTCAGCGCCGACGTGGCCGCGGCCAGGCGCTGCAGCTCCGTCTCGGCCGACTGCAGCTGGCACCGCGTGTACTCCCACTCGTCGAACGCGGGCCCGTGGCGCTGGCGCAGCTCGGCGCAGCGCCGCGCGATGTCGTCCCGGGACTGCTTGAGGAAGCCGACGTGCTCGTCGGACCCGTGGACGACGACGACGACGCTGGCCTGGCCGTCCTCCTGGCGTCCCGTGTACTGGCCGCGTAGCTTGGCGAGGTCGTCGGGCATGCACACGATGGCCTCGCCGCCGTCGGGAAGGAGGAGCTTCTGCGGCTTCCGCCGCGGGTTGGAAGAGAAGCTTGGCGACATGGCCGTATCATGGAGTATGGGGGAACGAGGCTACGCAAAAGGTGGTCTTATTTCGCTGCACTTTGTGTTCATTCCATGGTCAACGGCCGGCTTCCCAGTACGGATCATGCATATATATACGATACAAGCTCTGAAGACAGCATCTCCTACAGTCAGCGGGCTGAGCACAGGCATGGCGCGGGTAGGATTTGACGTGGGCTTCCGTCTTTGCCGTGTAGCCGGAAGGACTGGATTGCACCATGCGTTGTCATGGCTTAAATGTGCCGATGCCTCCCAGTCGCCCGTCACGTAGGGCTGAGGGATCATTAAGATGGTGAGATTTCAGCAGGTGTATCCTAAGAAAGTCTGATTCGTAGAGCTGCTATTTTGAGGCATGCGATAGAGGAGGTCATGTGACTTTGCATTTGCAGCCGGGGCTGCCTCAGGCGTCCACCCGGGAGCTTAGCAGGCGGTTGGCCAAGGCTCCGTTCCGAATCCTGCCATTGAATCCAATTGGCATCACTTCAAGAAAAAGCTCACCACCACATATCCCATCCATCCCCCCCCCTCCTCAACACCGCCAAAATGACTGCTGCGTGGAAGGCCGCTGGCATGACGTACGTCCAACCCTCCCTCCTTCGCTGCAGTGTCCCAATTGCAGCAACTGCCCTTCCCCCTCTGCCGTTGCGAGGAGTCGTCCCGCCAAAGTCCCCGGAAATTGACATTTTGCGAATAGCTACAACCGATACCTGGCCATCGCGGCCCGAACTGTTCGCCGCAGCCTGAAGGAGGAGAAGAGACTCAATGCCGAGCGACGCGGAGAAATGGATCTTCGTTTCGCCAAGTGGCAGGTAGGTTCCCACGACGACAATGGACGATACGCAACATTCCGCTGACGCTCGATGCCTTCCAACAGAACGGCAAGCAGGGTGAGGTCAAGAACCTTGCTACCGCCAACGCCGCCGCCATGGCCGAGAGCGCTGCTTAGATGATTCGATGACGACAGGGCAAGCTAGGAGCCGAGGACGGGCAGTGGAAAGGACAAGACGCGCCGACACGAGGGCTGGTCACTGAGGGACGGAACGGGCACAATTGCTCTGGGGAGCAACTGGTTGCATTGGCGTGCACACCCCAGGGGCCACTGTACCATTAGATTCCTGCTACAAATAATTCAAATATCCCATCATTAGCTGTCCAGATGCGCTCACGGCATGGCATGTTCCTCTTTTTTACGGCTGACTGCATGGCCATCCAGGGTGCTCTCTTGTGCAAGCTGCCACCATCAGGTTAGATTCAGGCTAGACGAGAAGATGAGAGGATGCTAAACACAGGAATAAGCACCTAAACGAGCCTGCCAGCAGTGCGTGTCAACAAAGGCGGCGTCGTTTGTCTGCGCCAGCGCGTGGACATGGGGGTTCTTTCGGCGGTTTCCAGTAGCGTAGCTCTCCGTGGACGCTGGAGCTGCGGCGGACGACCCCCTTCTACAGGCGGAAATAAACCCACCTCGCACCACTGACACAGCCAATGACCTGTACGCCGCGCCCTCCGTCTCCCCTGCCTAGAAGGGTGCGTGCCTTTTCTGCAGCTTCGCATGGCCTTGCCCAACCCATCTCTCTGAGGATCCCATTCTATCGCTGGCATCGGAATCCGCTCATTTGATGAAGGATTCTGTCTACGCCTCTGCTTCCTGTCGAAATGGCCGATCACGGCAAGTCGGTGCCGGATGGTAGGGCTGATATCCCCCTCCTAGCCGTCTTTCACGTGTGACTTCTAACACCGACGGTGACTGCAGATATTGGTCGCTTATCTCTGGGCCCGGCAGAACCGGAGGGGCCAGCAGAGCCGCTGCCTAGTCGGAAAGGGATAGTTGTGTTTGACATCACCGACAGGTTCTCCGAGGCTGTGAAAAGTATGCAGATGCCCTCGTCCCCTTCATCGTCATCGTTGGGTTGTATTGACGTGGGAGGACAGCCCTGGAGCCGGGAGAGATAGTCAAGGATGGCTTCTTCACACTCTTCGAGTCAGTCTCTGCCCTTGAGGTATTGCTCGTTGCACCTGCTCGCACGCTCTGTAAGTGAGTTCTGACGCTTGTTCAGATCATGGACCCCAAGATGGACAGCGGTTGCATCAAGCCTGGCGATGAGATCGAGGAGCTGTATGACGTCTCACGGCCCTTACTGCCAGAAGAGGTCCTCGGAATCATAGACCAGCTTATCTGCCACGAAGTCAGTCATCCGCAGCTTCACTTCTTACGACCAGGCCGACTAAATGATCCCAGATGTCCTGGCACCTCGGATACCCCCTGTCACAGACCTTGTTCACAAGCGTATACGTAGAGGCACTCCTGATGCCGCCACCAAAGGATCTTGACGAAGCGAGGTTTTTCAGGGGCAGCGAAGCCGACGCACACAACACCCCCATGCTGCAGGTCTTCAGAGCGTACTGCCTGGGCATGCTGAAAGCCTGTGGCTATGTGAACGACCGGATCCGGTACGAGCACTATTATGAAGTGAGTCTCCTGACGCTTGTCACAATTGTTTCACTCATGAATTTTTTGTAGGAAGAGGACTTCGTGACCAACACGTACAACCGCACGCTGCTCACACACATCCCGCCGAAGTCTGTCCAGGAGACGATCTTAGCTGCAGAGGAAGTATTATATTCACAAAAGGGATCAGAAAAAGACGATGTCCTGGACGCCATCATGCTACGGCTGCAACTACGCCGGATCTTCCTTGATGCTGCGCAGTGCTCTCAGCACATGAAGAACCTAGACGCGGCAAGGGCACCGTGGAAGGACGCCTTGGCTATCTTACCGCAGATCAAATCTACCCATTCTCTGGCCAAACCCGTCGATGAAGCTTTCAGTGCGAAGCTGCAGATGAAGCTCGCCAGTACAATGCCTCCGCGGCCGATTGTGGAACTCAGCTTCAGCGACGCTTTCGGCCATCTTGATCGACTCTTTCGGGACGGATTGGAGGTGGTTGATGTGATTGAGTACACAGATTCTCAATGTCTGCAGGTAACCACTCCCCGCTCCTTGCAATGAAAGAATGGCCGAACAGTGATACTGAGACTTGCAGACTTTTGTCTCCATCTTTCAAGCCAAGAAGCCACAGCCGCTGGTCTATATCAGAACCCTACTACAAACCTTCCTGTTCAATGAAATGGAGGTGCTAGGATCGATGAGCATCCGTCAATTGATCGACGACGACCTTTCCATCATAACCCTCCCAGCAAGTCCGCTGCTGGATCGTGACAACGATGCGATCGAGGATGTCGATGACCCACGCTTCGTCATGTCAAGCCAGATGGAGCTCTTTCGACAGAGAGCCGCGCAGCCATTCCTCGATGTCCTGCGCACCGCGTGCCAAAATCGCTGCAGAGTGCGACGAACCCTGTGCCATAGCATACGTGACTGGGAAAACCTTCAGTTCGATGCCGAAGAGATCGACCAGATTATCCAGGTCAAGACTAACGAACGTCCGCTGACGCACCAGTCGTCCCTGGGCACCGCGCCAGTCGAGTCCCATGCGCTCGCACTCTCCTCTTGGACATATCTGTACAAGCTGAGGAAGATGGAGGAGATTGTGCAGCTGGGCTTCGAGCTCGAAGTATACCAGCCCGACGAGCTCGCAGGCATGTATTGGTACCTGAACTACCTGGCGAAATCTCGAGTGCACCACACGGAAAGGGTCAAGACTTTCATCCTCCATCGGGTGGCCACCGCCAGGATGCAGGCAGAGAGGATGGATGCCGCGACAGAAAAGCAGCTACATCGGTCCCTTGCGTACATCCGCTGGGCCATGTTGGACGCCGCAGTGACTTGGGAGCTGTCTGACACTCTATCGTGCTTATACACGGTCCTGCACCGCCTCGACCTGATAAAGTCACCGAAAAGACCGTACAGCGACGACCAACTACGGTACGAGGTTCGCATGAAGCCCTTTGCGGCAATCGGTCTCCCGTCGCTACCGACCTTCCAGGACTTTACCGTGGGGACAACGCAGCCTGAGGTCACGACAGAGGAGCTCCTGGAATATGGGGAACGGGCCCTCATCGGGGCCAAGAAGGGCTTCGAGGCACTGAGTAAACTTTCCGAAGAGGAGTCCTTCTCGGTTGGCTCCCATGCCGGGTGGCTGGCTGACATTAAGAATGGCCTCAAGTCCTGCATCGCCGCCGGCATTGCCATGTCGACCGTCCAAAAGGCGCTGCGGAAGTCAAAAGACGCCAAGGACTTAGGACTCAAAACCGAGGTGCCTCCACCAGACAAGGCGTACCACGAGTGGTGGATAGTGCCAAGGGTGGCTCCCATTTAAGTAGGGCAGGGGAGAGCCGAGGCTAGAGAATGTCTTTTATTTTTGTCCAACTACTTGCAGATAGACGCCATCAGCCTAGGCCCTATGATACCTGTCCCATAATACACATGAACATGAACGCATTGTTAAGGAAATGATAGACTCCTTCTTGGCAATGTTCAAACTCCGTTTTACTCTGCCAGAAATGCTGCATCAGCCATCTGCTCAACGAAATGTTTGGAAGAAACTGCTTCATCGTGTGCCTAGCGCGTAGATTCTGCCATCGAGCAAGCGATGATTTATGCGGTAAGACGACGAGCTGCAGCCTTTGCCCTGAGCTTGACTGTCTGCTCGTAGAGGATGTCCTTGAAAGCGAACAAGAAAGCGGCGGTCAGGACACTTTGCGTAACCTTCGGCCCAATTCCTAAGAGCAAGTCAGCATGGAGATTCTATCGGAGAGTGTTGTTAGGAAACCAACCCTTGTAGAGACCTGCGTAACCCTCTTCGCGTACCACGCGGCTGAGAGCCTGGAACATGCCCTCCTTCTTGTCTGTGTGGCTGGCAACGTGCATCTGACTCTTGACAGTAATGTATGGGTAGGTCACCGACGTGGCGAAGAGCTTGCCGAGTGCGCCGAGGAGGAAGGCAATACCGGGCGTCACCTTGCGCTTGCGCTCGACGGTGTTCTTCATCTGCTCGAACAGTGTGTATTGCAGGATTGGGTTGATGACGAGGACGAGCGCAGGCACCACACCAGCGAAGAGCGCCTGCGGGCCTTCGTTCTTCAGGAGAGCCAAGAGCGTGCCAATAGTGCTTGGAGGCTTGGAGGACTTGGACACGGCACCCAGCTCCACGTCGGCCTCTTTGTCTTGCCTCCTTGTGGTAACACGGGTGTTGACGACCCAGATGGGGTTAGTAATGATGACGGTCGCAGAGCCGGCGAGGGCTCCAGCGAGCATCGATTCAACAGTAGTGAGCTTCTTGTTGATGCGGCCGGATTTGATGGCGGCCTGCTCGAGGAATGCCCTGGTCCACTCATACCAGTAGTAGTACACAAAGTTGGTAATGCTGATGCCAAAGAGCGCCGAGTTGATGCCCGAGTAGAGGCCGGCGAAGCCCTCGCGGGCGACAATGTTCTGGACGGCCTCGACGAATTTGGTCTCGGCCTTTCTGGATTCAACCTGGGCGCGAGTGGAGAGGGTGACGAGAGGATAGCTGGAGGATTGTGTTTTTAGCATGCACTGATGAGAGCCGGTGGATTATGAAGGGTTAGAAGCGTACGTAAGAATCATGGACAACATGCCACCGCCGGCCCCGGCCAAGGCGTGTGCGACATTGTCGTTCTGGGGGATGGTCACCTTGGGAGCTGCAGCCGAGGCCATGGTGATGCCGGTGGATGAGATTGAAGATGACGATGAAGTGGTGACGGGGACTGGCTGGATGTTACGAAGAGCTCAGACGAGAGTTGCCAGTATGTAGATAGAATCAAGCACAAAGATTGTGAGTCTGGCGATGTTGAAGACGATGTAAGAAGGTTGGTAAGTAGGTCGTTGATATTAGCGAGACAATGTGCGTTGTTCATGTAACAAGTCGGGTCAAGGGACGGTTCTGATGCCGAGGTTCATTTTCATAAGGCAAGGCAATGGCCCTTCACAACGGGCGCTGGGCTAGCGGTTTTACCGAGCGCTGGGAAATGACGTTGGAGAACCCCCTTCTGGGGGAAGGAGCCAAGGGGGTGGGGTTGCGCAGCCGATCGGAATCATGCGGGACATGTGACATGGACATGCCATTCCCACAGTATTAAGCTCGGGTTGTCTCGTTGCCTTTTTGGGATTGCCTCGCCGTGGGTACCTCGTGGTTTGTAGTTCACCATGGTCGTCCAAGATGCACGGTACATTATGTGGAAGTACCTTTGACTTGCCGTTTGTACCAGGCAGCACCTGCCTCCCCCAAGCTGCCTTGCGAAGCAGAGAAGGCAACACCCAGCGCCAGGTCCAAATCTTCAGCAAGATGTTGCCGAGTAGACATTAAAGAGACATCAACACGCAATGTTTCATGGCGAAACCTTCTGAAGCCGCATGCAGCCAACGTCCCACTGCCCCCCTCGATACCGCTTTCGGATGGGCCTCGTTCACCCCGGAGACCAGGAGGAACCAAACAGCCGACCGTCGGGACCCTGGCACTAGTCCACTTTGGGCCGCCAGTAAACAAAGTGTGTCTTCCGCCGCCAGATGCACGGTACCCGAGTACCTCATTCACGACCGGTCTAACAGCCACACTACGTATCGACGCACGGGATCTTTGTCTTGCTTTGGCTGATCCTTTGTGCAGTTACATCTGTTATGCGTAAGGCCCTCGGTATCTACCACATGTTTTCTGCCAATGCCGCCGGCTGGGAATTCTGGCAGCCGGCTTGAGTCACCCTTCAATCTCCGCTGGCACAGCGTGGCGAACATGGCGACACCATCGGTCGACATCATGTCGTCGCCGGATCCCCTCAACGACTCGCCCACGACGCAAAGCTTCTTCCCCTCTTCACAGCGTGTTACGCGTAGCCAGCGCACCGGCAGGTTCATGTCCATGGAAAACACGCCCCGAAAGCAGAGGTTCGAGCTCGAGGTCGGCCACGGCAAGACGCCCCAGAAGCTTCTCGTTACCGTTGAGACAGAGAACAGCAGCGCTACGGCCGGCCCTAGGCGGCGCCTCTTCGCCTCGTCTAGCCCTGCATCAGCGACGCGACGGAGACCTCGCGCCGTAACCACCACGGTTCCGATCAGAGACGCCATCGAAGAAGAGCCCAACGGTGCGATGGAAAATGCAGAGACCCCGAGACGCCGCGGTCGACCTCGCAAATCCAATGGGACTCCCATGCCCAGCGCCGCCAAGAAGAGGAAGGCCACGACTCCGGCTAGGAGGACGCCTAGACGGCCGCGCACTGCTTCCGCTGGTGCCGAGGGAGACGCGCCGACAGAACCTAGCGCGAGAGGAGCTTCTAGAGCGTCGAGACGGGGCCGACCACCACGGGATCTTTTGTCTGCACCGCCTAGTGACGCTGGCTCTGTGGTCGCAGCACAAAACATGACGGCCTCAAAACTAGTTGAGCACCCACGCCAAGCTTCGATGCCCGACGAACCGGTAAACATGGACGACTCCGCCGCACTCGACTTCGCGGACACCGCCTCAACGCCCGACATGTCGCAACCGAGCGAGAACGAGATGGATCTCATTCGACTCTCGGAAGATATCATGGACACGGACATCAGAGTTGAGCCTACACCGCCCCCAGATGTGCCTGACGACGCAGGAGCGGATGACGAGTCAGACATATGGATGGCTACTTTGTCCAATAATGCCACTCCAAAACCAGTCGTCCCCACGGATCCGAACACTCGAACCACCTCTTCCACTTCCAAGAAAGGGGAACCAATCGGTTCGCCTCAGCCAAGTATAGATGACGACGAAGTCGATGATGAAGATCGTGGCTATACTGATCTTGGTGTGGCTGCAAGTGATGTTTCGTCAATTGACGAGCCTCCTCGAGACACGAATGACACTATTGCGCAGGGCGAAGATTTCAGCATGATTTTCATGGAATCCATCCGGTCGCTTCAGCCAGACGCTGGAACTGTAGAGCTGGGAGAAGAGGATTTCGGCGAGGAAACAAACATGATCATCAACAACACCCTTGAGTCTCTGCGGCAAGAGGTTGCGCAAGAACCGGAAGACTCTCCTGAGATCACAAGGTCTCTTGCTGTAGAAGTTCCAGCAGCTGAGCTCACTGAGCCCGTATCGGCCGACAATCAGCCAGGATCAGCGCAACCAGAACCAGCTTTGCAGCCTACTTCGCTCTTCTCGCCGAGTCGGGCGCGCAGTCCGCGAAAATTGCACAGTTCGCCTCTTCGACATCAAGTCCTGAGGTCCACTGTGAAGAGCGCTGGAGCCAATTCAGCAGCCCCCGATGCGGAAGTGACTCCGCGAGAAGGTTTCCAGTCGGGCCTTTCTGATCAGAACCATGCTGAGATATCCGATGTTTACGATGATTCATTTTCGGAGATACCCCAAAACGTACTTGAAGCAGCCACTCCAGCAAGACCTGCGAAGCTCTTCACGGCTGACTATGATGGCAATGAAGAGGAGGAGGAGGAGGGAGAAGAAGAAGCAGACCATGCTGATGATCATGTTGAAGAGGTCAACCAAGGCCATGAACAAGAAAATGATGAGGTCGAGGAAGTTGACAACGTGGACAATGCCGACGCGGTCAAATTTCACCGAACCCTGGCAAGTCCGAATAGGGAGAGCGAGGGGCACTATGAAGCATTGACACAGCCGCAGGTCGCTCAGATGGAGGAGCGAGAGGAACATGATGATGAGTTGATGCAGGCACAAGACAATCCTGAGGAGCAGGCCGAGGAGGAGGACGAAATGGATGTGATTCCAGCCGAACCTGCTGCGGTTTCTATCGCCAGCATTCTATCTCGATCTGATAATACGCGACTGCCTACACCAGATCCAACACCGCCGTTTATCGAGACAGAGAGCAGCACGGCGGTGGACAAGGCTATCAACACTGCCCCTGCACCACAAGCAACATCACTATTACCCCAGATATCACCCCAGATCATCATCTCAACCCAATCCGATCATGAAGCAGACATTGAGAATCAAGCCGAAAATGGACTTGCCCGCATAGACCAGCAGGCGACAGCAGAAAGATCAAACATCACTGCCAACACAACCCCTGCCAATCAAATGTCATCGCCGGTCCAAGAGCCGGCCTCCCTGGGCCTTGATTTGCACGAAAAGCATTTCCGGCCGTCTCTATCTCCAATCAGACGCGCCGGAAGAGCTCTACAAAGCGTAACATCAGACCCTCCCTCTCCCGAGGCGGTCGAGAAGCAGCTTGGCAGTCCGTTCAGAAGTTCCGTTAGCAAGGACTCCTGGTCGGGTTCCAAGGACAGTCAGAACAGTCGTTCGGCTGTTGTGCCCTCTCCCAAACAGCAGGGGCAAACAAGCATGCCCCTTGCTGCGGAAGCTCCGACTAGCGATTTGCCAGATGACCCCTTCAGTACATCCAGAAGTATTGGACAGGCGGGGTTCTTGCAAGCTCTTAACAGGAGTGTACACGCTGAGATGACTGCGGCTCATTCATCACCAAGAGGCTCGGTAACAACTTCGCTTCGTGTGTCTTTACCAGGCGACGAGATGAGTTGGATCGCCGATGAAGGCCCTATAAGCCCCAATCTTAGGGGGGATAATACCTTACAAGAGGTAGCTGCTTCATCTACCGCCATCACCAAGCCGCCGATGGCCCGGGGCCAGCTCAATGGTGCAAAAACCCCATTTGAGCTGGTCGAAGAACAGGATGAGTCCGACGAGGAGCAAGAACAGGAAGACGAGCATGACGAAACGGACATATGGGAGGTGGAAGCGCGCCGTGAGGCCCCGGCATCCACACGACAACAGCCTTTTGGCAAGAAGATGCCAAATACGCATCGTCGAGGCACGCTTCCGAGTCCCTGGACAACGAACAAGGCACGGAAAGGACAAGATGCCACGGCATCGGGGGTCTCACGGAAGCATATCATCTCCACAGCTACGGCTCAGGCAACAGTCGCCCCCAACGAGCCAGAAGAGTCTTCGATGATGTCTCAACAGCCGACAAGTTCGGGCGTGCGACAGGACACCGAGTCGGCCGTCAAGGCTAAGAAATTTGACCTTTCGGCCTTTTTCTCGTCACCCGCCGCTCTGCCGGGAATATTCGCCTCCAAGCTTCTCAAGTCTACGGCAGCTACTGGTCCTCAACCCAGCCAGCCAGATCCACCGGCGGCTTCCGCCATGCCTACGAGCTCAATGTTTCCGCAGGTCACACAGAAGGAGTTGGATCCCGTCGGAAGAAGGCCTCGGTTAGACTTGTTTTCTCCAGCTCGGCGAAGGCCGCGGCTGGACTTGTTCTCGCCCGCTCGGCCACAGCAGCCACAGCAACCGCAAGAGGAACAAGTGGACGAGCTCTCACAAGCCGGCGAGGTTGACCCATCGCCTGCTGTCCAGGAGCAGCAGCGACTGCCTCCAATTGCCCAAAATCAAAACTTCACTCCCAGAGCAAGGACCTCAGAGTCGGCGTTAGTGCAACCTCCATCAGGGGCCACAACCGCAACCGGTGTCGTTACCGTTTCCACACCACCACGGATGCAACTCTCCCACGCAGATATCGCACGATGGCAGCAGGAAACGTCTGACGCGAGCAAAGAACCAGCAAACCGCCGTCCACTGCTTCGGCCACTTCCTCCTAGGAACGCATCTCCCACAAAGTCGAGTCTTCGGTCTCCCATGAAACCACATACACCGGGCCGAGTTGTCGAGTTCACCAGCAGCGTGCTCTCTCCTGTAGAACAGGCCGCAGCTCGGGTGCAGCGCCGGTTCTCCAACTCCACAGCAGCATCGAAGCCTGATGCCGTCACTTCAGTCACCCAGCAACCGGTACCGCAGCAGCATGACGGCAAGGAGAATCATCATGATACTTCCGATGTTTCCATGACGGATGCCTCCCCCTTGTCGAAATCTCCTTCCCCGGAACCCCTATCCCAGACCGTGTGGACCCGTCAGCATTGGCTTTTCCTTGATGCTCTGCTTCAGCTGCGGCGAAGGGCTCCTTTCGACGTGGAATACCCGCGCCATGCCGACAAGTACCTAGGGAAGATGGTCAAGAGCCATGGCGAAGCCATACGGCTCGACCGATGGCATCTCGATTGTGTCGACGCCTTTAAAACCGAGGTGGGCGGTTGGGATGAGGGCGTCCTTGCCAAGAGATTATTTTCTCTCATCCTGGGCGAAGAGAAGAGGCGACGAGGTGCGGCCAAGAAACCCTCCAAGGTTATGTTCCACTGAACGGAAAAGCAGAAGGGCTTTGGTGTTCTTTTCGGGTTCCAAAATGATAGTGTGTAACGGCGTTGTGGTCTGAGAACTAGTCTGCTTGATTTTTTTTTCTCCCTTTTCTTACCACGATGAAAGATACCACATGAGCGTTTAGTATCGTCGGCGTCCTAGTTTGTATCGTCTAGCACTTGGTAGTAGGGTATTGGGTCTTTTCTACTGATGACGACTCATGAGAATTGGTTGGTTACGAGATAGAAAATGAAGAACATGTCACAGTCGTGTGAACGCCCTGCAGTGTATCTCTGAAAAAGGTCGAAAGAGTTCCTTATTGAACGCCTTGTCCACCGTGGTCACATTACAATACAAGACTCTCGAGCTGTGCTTCTCCTGCATCGTCATTTATTTTGTTCCTTGTCATCCTTTCTACAAAGCACGCTACTCCAGCAACGACGCCTGATTCGTGTACAAGACGTCGACGACGCTGCTCAGCTTATCGATAGTAGCCAAGGCGGAGTCGTAGGACTCGTCACGGTGCGTCTCGTCGAAGATGATGAGGCAGCCGGCGCCCTGGTCCAGGACGCCGATGATGACCTTGTCGAGGATCATCTGGGACAGCTTGCGCTCGACCTGCTGGGTGTCGAGGCCGACAATCTTGGCGATGTGGTCGATCTCGACGCGGGAGAAGGGCTCGATAACCTTGATGAGGTTCTGCTCGAGCATGGCGTCGTAGAGGCGGCGCAGGTGGTTCCGGATGAAGGCGTCGCTGCCGAGCTCGTACCTATAGGCCGACAGGGCGCGCTCGTACTCCTCGAGGGACCGGTTCGAGTGGGCACGGGCAATGGCCTTCATGGCCTCAAGGTTCTTGCCGGCGTACTTCATGGCCTGCTTGGAGGTCATGAGCTGGTTGACGTCGTCGACGAGGTTGAGCATGATCTTGCAGAGCAGCATGTACTGTAGGGCGGCCTGAGCCTTGGGGCCCTCGTCCTGGGTGTGGTATCCATCGAGGGCCTCGATGAAGTAGGAGAAGGCCGTGTTGAAGTCCTTGTCCTCGGCGTGGAGCATGCCGCTCTGCATGTCGAGGTTGGCCTGCAGCAGGGGCGGGGTGTAGACGCTGGCGGCGCTGGTGCGGGCGCTGGTGAGGGCGGCGCGGGCCTTTGCAATGTTGCCGAGGGCGTGGTAGACGCGCGACTCGAGGAGCTGGACCTCGACGAGGCGGAGCTTGTCGTCGAGGCGCTTGAGCTCGCGCAGCAGGCCGTTGATGAGGGTGAGGGAGTCGTAGTAGGACTGCTTGGTCATGTAGAGGGTCACGAGGCGCACCTCGAGGTCCTGCCGCTGGAAGGCGCGGCGCTCCGACGTGGCCCATTCGATGCAGTCCTTGGTGACGGCGACTTCAATGTCGGTGCTATCGGGTATTTCCCTGAGGAGGTCTAGTAATTGCCGAACTATGACGGGGCCGTGTCAGTAGAATCGATGCTCAGCAGTGACGGGTCTACGCACCCAGTTTCGAAGATTTCGCCTTTGCAAAGGACGAGAAAACCGCGCGGCTATCCCGTAGCAGGTTCACCAATTCTTGTGTCTTCCTAAATGGCACCATCAC
>KL660490.1:41953-59928 GCA_000732775.1 Stachybotrys chlorohalonatus IBT 40285 | reverse complement strand
CCCCCCCCCCCCCCCCCCAAAAAAAAAGGATAAAAACCCACTTCTCATCTCTGTACAGCTGCCCCAGGCTGACTAGGGCAGCCTCATACTCGCGAGTAGCAGCGTCCGAGCTGGCCTGCGGCGCCTTTGATGTGATGTCCTTGTAGATGGCCTCGGCCTTCCTGGGATCCGACTTGGCGAGCTCCTGGGCCTCCTTGACCCGGCCTGAGTCGCCGACCGCCATGATGCGCGGGCACGTGGCTGTGTGCTACGGTGGGAGTGCCTGGGCAATGGTGAGCTCAAGGTCTTTGTGAGGGCCAGGCGGATGTTGCAGACACAGCGGCGTGGCCTGTGAGGATCGATGGGCGGTGTTCGTGGCTTGATGTCGTCGTCGAGGTCGTTGATGGAGGAGAGCTAGCTAGCAACAGCCTCCCAGTGGCTTGACCCGTCCATCCACCAGGTTGCCGCAGCGCGACGTAACGACGGCCCACTCAACTGGAAGCTTCCTGACTAACCCTTGCCGTCGGAAGCCCGGCGCTTGGTTCATCCGGCCCGTCCCCCTGCCGGGAGCTACAAGCTACGTACTTTTTCCTTGCAAATCGGTCATTATCGGGACAGGAAATTTTGTACAATCGACTATCACACCTACGTCCCTTTGCCTCTTCAAACCCGCCTCACGCGATCTCTTCTCTGCGAAGCATCTTCCACCTCACGACACTTCTCCCTTCCCTCTTTCAGCAAACCTTTCACAATGCTTCGGCAGGCCATTGCCACCTCGTCCAGAGCTCTGCGCTCCGCCCCCAGAACGTCCTCCGCCGCAGCGCCCTTGGTTCGTCCATCCCACATCTACACGCGTGCAGCATCATCACCAGCTTTCACAATAAGAGCGGCGGGCTCGCGGTGGTACAGCGACGCCAAGACCTCAACATCTACAGGCGAACAGGCTGAGGCGCCCGCTTCGGACCAGGCCGAGTCAAAGGAGAGCAGTGCCCAGTCTGATGCCGTCGCCGAGCTGAAGAAGGCTTTGGAAGCCAAAGAGGCCGAGGTCAAGGACTGGAAGGTACGTTCCATCTAAGCTTCTGTACGGCCGCGACAGGGCATGATTCTCATAATTGCGTGTAGGACAAGTGTCTCCGAACCGTCGCCGACTTCCGCAACCTCCAAGACCGCACCCAGCGCGAGGTCAAGACCGCGCGCGACTTCGCCATCCAGCGCTTCGCCAAGGACCTCGTCGACAGCGTCGACAACCTCGACCGCGCGCTCACCACCGTCCCCGTCGAGAAGCTCGATGCCGCCGACAAGTCCGAGCACCTCCAGGACCTCGCCAACCTCTACGAGGGCCTCCAAATGACCGAGTCCATCCTCATGCAAACCCTTGCCAAGCACGGTCTCGAGCGCCTCAATCCTGACGGTGACAAGTTCAACCCCAACGAGCACGAGGCTACATTCATGGCTCCGCAGCCCGACAAGGACGACAACACCGTCTTCCACGTCCAGCAGAAGGGCTTCAAGCTCAATGGCCGCGTCTTACGCGCTGCCAAGGTTGGCGTGGTCAAGAACAAATAAGCCACATCGCTTCAAGCCATCCTCACCTCTTTGCCATCAAATCACCTCTGCTTGTCGTGTTTCGACGTGTAAAAAAAAACAAATGTATGATATGTGCTTGCGCGGGGCAGGCGTTGAGTTGGCCCATATTGCTCCTCTCTTTCAAGGTGGCTAAAAGTCTTTCCACGACTATTTCGTCCTTGGATACATGACACAACGTAAATGCTTCGGGATTCGCACATATAGGTTCGGGGTCTGTACACCAATCATTCTGTGGGACTGTTGGAAGGCTATGCTTGATCAAAATTAATGATATTTCGTCCTCTGAGAGGATTGTGTACACTAGCAACTTTCAAGTCCTTGTATAAGGACGTCCCAGGTCCAGTTACATCTTGCGTCGTCTAGTGCCATCATGTAGCCCCATCTGCCTCCATGAGTAGCTGCACAGAAGATCTACTACCTTGCCCATGATTTAGGCCATACCAATTAACCATTGGCCATTGTCTAATACCCCCGCCGACAAAAGAAAAAAACGAGGCCGACAAACCCAGGGCTGGGTTGGCACGAATAAAGATGTAGCGTGCTGCTATTTCTTCGACTTCGCCTTGGCCTTGGATCCCCTCTTTGGTTTCTCAACCTCATCTTCCTCCTCATCATCAGCCCCCTTCGTCTTCTTTTTTGTAGCCTTCTTGGGCTTGGGCTTCGGCAGCTTGATGTATTTATCCTTTTTCAGATCGAGCTCATCGTCGTCCACGTCAGGTGCTTCAACAACCTCGCCGTCGTCCTCCTCCTCAATGGCCTCCTCTAAATCAGGTACCTCCTTGGCCGTCTGCTTGGGTGCCAGCACATTGCTGGCTTTCATAAAGGGAATTGGATGATTCATCGAATTATACCTAAAGAGGGAATAAGTTGTCATGCACGAAAGCGGGGGAAGCAAGGATTTAGAGGTGAGGAAATACTCAGACTCTGCACTTACGTTCTTGTGAAGGCTGCCTTCACCTTCGAGTCGATCTGGATTTTTTCTTCCGTCATGGGGCCCACGCCAAGCTCCTTTATAGAGTCAAAATCCTCCCGAGTGAGGTAGTAGCTATCCATAAGGTCAATGACTTCTTTGACTGCTCCTTGTCCTTCGTCTTGCATTCTCTTGATAAGTTGGGTCCAGAGCACTGGCATGTACTCTTGTCGAACTTCGTTGTGGTCACCGGATGACTGGAGACGCATGTGAGAATGGATTTCGCGGTTATATCGACCAAGCTTGTTCTGTTTGCTGTAGTTGCCGAGCCATGCGGTGAAGTTCGATCCCATCAGCTGGCCAGAGATGAAGCTCGCTGGACGAACCGTGCTGAACACTGCATGAGTAGGCATCAAGCTCCAGTGCTGCTG
This sequence comes from Stachybotrys chlorohalonatus IBT 40285, assembly GCA_000732775.1. Lineage (NCBI taxonomy): Eukaryota > Fungi > Ascomycota > Sordariomycetes > Hypocreales > Stachybotryaceae > Stachybotrys > Stachybotrys chlorohalonatus. The sequence continues at coordinate 57,021 of KL660490.1, read as the reverse complement.
CGGCCCATGAATCATCCTATCGACTAGGTCGCCGTCACTGATGCTTTCTGCGGCTTGATCGAAGAGTTCCAAGGCCTTCAACCGATGCTGGCGTTCATTGGCAGATTTGACGTTCAGCGCCATTGGCTTCGTTCGCAGGTAATTCTCCTGGATCATCAGAAAGCTAAACTCGTGGTCGTTGAAGTAAAGCTCGATTTTGTCATTCAGCGTTGATTTACTCGCAGGGGCGAATAATCCACCGCCCAGCAATTTCTGGCAGATATCCCATGGTTTCAGAATAACATGCTTCTCCCAGGCCTTTGACATGGCTTTACTCTGGTCAAAATTCATGCTCGTTTGGTCCAGTTTCGCTGTCGCAATCATGTTGATGATCTGACGGATATCCTTGTTGCTGCCCTCGATGAGAGCATCGACAACAGCCGGAGGAAGCTTCAGGCCCTCCCTATGACAGATAGTCATGATGCGTGATCTAACTTGGTCAACAGTCGGCCGATTGAATCGGATGTCAAACGCAGCGTGATCGAAAGGCTTCATCTTCGGCAACCTTCTTTCGTTACAGATGAGAATGAGCGGGACCTCCGTCTTCCTACACAATTTGGCCAATGCGCCGACTCCGCCACGATCTCCTGCAGACATGCCGTCAACCTCGTCCATGATCAAGACGATGTTTTTCTTGGCCGCGTCGACATTCTTGCCAGCGCCTGCAAAGTATCCCAGCAATGACGTATTAGTCATGGCCTCGCCTATACCAGCCTCCACAAGCTTCTTGCTCCTCGAGTCACTGGCATTGCTCTCAAGAACATCGTATCCCTCCAGCTTCGCTGCGAGATGCGCGGCTGTCGTCTTTCCGATACCTGGTGGTCCTGAAATGATGATCGCGCGTTCGCCACCCATACCATCCGCGCCACGACGTTGGAAATTGTACTTTTTCGATTTTGGCCAATTTCGAAGCCAGTTCTGGATCTTTTCGACCTGTGCCTTGTTTCCGCATATTTGGTTCACTTGTGTCGGGGCGTATTTGGATGTCAGTAGCTGCGAAATCGGCTGAGCTGGCTGCACGGCCGGAGCAGAGGCTCCACGAGCTGCGGCAGCCTTCTTTGCCACTTTCGCTTCCTCCGCCTTGCGTGCTTTATCCTCGGCCTCCATTTCCTCGATCTGCTTCTTCACCTTCTCCTCATCCGCCTTTTTCTTTTCTTGAGCCTTCTGCGCACCTTTCCCACCTCCACCGTACGCGGGTAGCTTGCGAATGAGCTCAAACAGTCCATGCTCGTCGATCGTCTTGATACCGTTGTCCTTTATCTTCTGGAGTTTGCTCGGTCCTGCATCGTCGCCTAGGACTACGAAGCTAGTGTTCCTGCTGGGTTGGCCGGTCACTTTTCCACCATAACGCTTGACGAGTGCTTGAGCATCATCTCGACTTATTGTTTGCAATATACCAGTGAAAACGAAACTGAGGCCGCTCAGACATTCTTCCTGGCCCTCGGGTAGGTCTACGCTCTGCGTTGGCTGCGCTGCTGCGTTGCCTCCTCCAGCACCGGCTTTTCTCCAGTCGAATTTCACATTGAGGTCCTTCGGAGGTGGCGTTGGGGCGCGTACTGTTGCAACGCTGTCAAGTATGCCTTGAACTTCAGTGTCTTCGGGTTGATCTGGCTTCTTCGCTCTTGGTGCACGGGGTTTGGAAGCAGTGGATTTCTTGCGCGGAGCTTCCTCCTCTTCCTCCTCTTCTGAATCGGGTTCTGGAGTCTTGCGCTTCTTAGTAGAAGGCGCTGAGATGGTGACTTTTGGTACAGCCGCAGCAGCCTTGCTAGCTGCTGGTGGACGACCTCGTCGCTTTGGCTTGGGGAGAACTTCCTCCTCCGATTCCTCCTCCATATAATCGTCGTTCTTGCGCTTGCCCCGGGCTTTGCCTTCAGCGGCGAATATGTCGTCTACATCTTCATCCCCGTCGTCAACATACGCATCCTCGTCAGCTGGGTGGGCTGGAAGTGATGTGGTAGACTTCGATTTGGATGGTGAACCGTTGGTGTTGGCGGCCTTGGAAGATCCTTGCTTATTACGAGGACTTGAGCGAACGGGCACTTCCGTTTTGACATCTGGTTTCAGCTCGACCTTCTTCGGAGTTTGTGATTTGGTATCTTTGCTGGTTTTCGTGGAGGCGAAATAATCGTCGGGAGTGGTAGTTTTGCCCTCGGTGCCGTCCAACCTACGCAAGTTAGATAGTGGTACTTCAACTACATGTCTGACGAAGGGCGATTTACGCAGGCTTCTTCTTCGGTGGCGGCTTGGTCGCTAATTTACGAGCACTGATACATCGTCAGTATAGGCTGATCGGACGATCGATGGGTACTAACGGGACAGCATCTTCCTCATCTTCACTATCTTCAACAACCTTTCTGCCTTCAATAGCATATTAGAAAATATCATAAGCTTTAGAATTGCATCACTTACTAGCTCTCTTGCTCTTGGGCGGTTCTTCAACTTTTTTGGCAGCGGGCTTCTGAGGCGCGCTGCCGCCCTTTGGTGCGAAGAAAGAACGGATATCGGACGGCATTTTGCAACTGTCTACAAAATCAGGTCAAGAAATTCGGAAGCAACAATTGCATGCAGAAGCGTGCGAAGGCAAACACGCCTGCCACTGGGAAATAATTGTAGTTGCTGGAGACAGGCGAGCAGGCAGAAGCTCTGATAGAAATGTCCTAGGATTAGTGACGTTCACGTTTATGCGCCAGGAAGGAACGAGGTGCGCCCATTGAGCTAACGCGAAGCTGACGCGAGAGGCGTGACTTGTGGTTAATTGGATTACAAGTGGGGCCTTTCCCAGGTGCCTGCACCCTTAGGCTCCATTTCTGAATTACGTAATCCTCGAGCAGGTCTCTGGACTGGCTGGGCTGTGATATTTTCCATGTTCGTGACAACCAGGGACCACAAACGACATCGCGACCAGCCAGGCGCCATGGGAGCCTTCACGACGTCAACGCTTGTGGGCGCCTTCCGGGGCTTGGGTCTGCAGCCCTCGACCCCCTTGAGGCAATTACAAGGCTCGGCCAAGCCATTGGCCCAGGCAGCTGGCGCCATCTGCAGACTCAGCAATGTGCGAGCATTCTCTACGACGTCGCCGACCTTGGGTAGTTGGTTGGAGCCCGATATCAACCGAAAAAAGAAGATGGCAAAAGGACGGCCACGTGTGCCCACCGGAGGATCGACCAAGGGCACGACGGTAGTTTGGGGAGACTATGGCCTGCGAATGGCCGACCACGATCGAAGAATCAGCGCCAAGCAGCTAAAGATGGCCGAAGACACCATCAAGACTCGACTTCGAGGTCAGAAATATCGCCTTTACAAAAGGAAATGCTGCAACGTTGGAGTCTACGTCAGCGGTAATGAGGTGAGAGACATCATGGCAATGTGCCCCTGATTTTGACTGACAATCGTCAAGATGCGTATGGGGAAGGGCAAGGGATCTTTCGATCACTGGGCGGCACGGATGGCAGTGAGCCAGGTCCTGTTCGAATTGAGGGGGCAGGTCCACGAGCAAGTTGTCCGAGACGCCTTCAGACTGGCTGGTAACAAACTTCCCGGTAAGTTGCCAACATGGCTTGGAACCTTCAACACGACTAAGAAGTGCTAGGCCAGTGGGAATTCGTCAAGAAGGGAGATCCAGGAGTCGTCGGCATGACGAAGCTGGATGGCGTGACGCTCGAGGAGCTCAAGAGACCACGAAGGAAGATTGCACCCATTGAGCTCTTAGAGGCGTCGTCGCCGACCGAGTTCACCGAGGTAGGCAGCACCACTGCGGCCTCTGGCTCCTCATGACCAATTTCGTTCACCGATCTCGTGTATGTTATTGCTCCTTGAGCGTGGAGCGTGTATCATAAACATGAACAGATATAGCGTCCACTCGGATTTGTTCAGAGAATTTGAGTGTATTTGTAGCAAAATAGATGAGCCAACATAAGACCAAGACACTTGAATTGCTGTACATCCATGGCAGTTTCTACCAAGCAGCCACCGGCCTTCATCGTACCGACTGTTTCTTATATTTTAGGCCAATCACGGCCAATGAGAGCGAGCTTGATGCTGTTGGAAATGGAACTCGGGCTGTTTCAACGGTGCTGTATGAACTGCGCACGGACCACAAGCGCCCTATATCCGTCTGACGCCAGGCTACTGAGAGGTACTTTGTACATTCGTGTACGTGCACCCACTTTACGCGACTGAAACGCGTTGTTCTGGATTCGCAGGAAAAAGTAGCAAGCTTCACCAACCACTCTCGAAGCCCATTGCAGCGCACCCAGATGGCTCTCCTCGTCGACAAGCACCGGCCAAGGTCCCTCGAGGCCTTGTCATATCACGATGGCTTGTCAGAACGCCTTCAGTCCTTGGTACCTTGCCCTGTCGATAATGTTTTGGGAAGCCATCATTGACAGTCCCGAACAGGCCCAAAGCGGTGACTTCCCGCACCTTCTCGTCTATGGTCCGTCTGGAGCAGGGAAGAAGACCAGAATCGTGGCAACGTTGAAAGAGCTGTACGGACCAGGCGTGGAGAAGATCAAGATCGATGCCCGGGTCTTCCAGACCTCCAGCAACCGAAAGCTCGAGTTCAACATCGTCGCGTCCATCTACCACCTCGAGATTACCCCATCGGATGTCGGCAACTACGACAGGGTCGTTATACAGGATTTATTGAAGGAGGTCGCACAAACACAGCAGGTCGACCAGTCTGCGCGGCAGCGCTTCAAGGTCGTGGTTATCAATGAGGCCGACCACCTCAGCCGCGACGCCCAGGCCGCCCTACGACGAACCATGGAAAAATACTCCCCCAACCTGCGGCTAATCCTGCTGGCGAACTCTACGGCCAATATCATTGCGCCGATTCGCTCCAGAACGCTGCTGGTCAGAGTGGCAGCACCTAGCCACGAAGAGATCTGCGCCGTCCTCGCGCAGGTCGCCAAGAAGGAAAATTTCCCTGTCGTGGCAGGCTTGCATCAACGCATTGCAGTGGACAGCGGTCGGAACTTACGAAGGGCATTGCTGATGTATGAAGCGGTCCATGCGCAGAAGTAAGGAATCTTCCCATTGTGTGCGAGTCGCTAGTTTACTGACTCTCATTACAGTGAGAAGGTCACGGACAGTACCCCGATTCCGCCTGCTGACTGGGAAGCTCTCATAGCACAGATTGCCAAGGAGATCATGGAAGAGCACACACCCGCGAGGATCCTCCAAGTCCGCGCAAAGCTGTACGATCTCCTTACACACTGCATACCGCCGACGACCATTCTCAAGACGTTAACGTTCAAGCTGTTGGCGCTCATCGACGACGGTTTAAAAGGAGAGGTGATTCGTTGGTCGGCATTTTACGAGCATCGTATCAAAACTGGCACCAAGGTTATTTTCCACCTGGAGGCATTTGTGGCCAAGTTTATGAGGATCCTGGAGATGTATTTGATGAACATTGATTTGTAAGGATAAGCACGGCTTGGGTGGCGTTGGGCGTTTGACAGGCGGGCAGCGCATCGATAAGGAAGACGAAGCAACTACGATGGGTGGACATGCGTCAAGTCGTGGCTTAGAGAGCTGTGGCGTCTTGGGGAAATCCAGCTATGGCGATGGAAATGTTTCTTAACCTGTCATGTAGCTAATGCTCCTTTCTCAATTAAGCAATGATACCGCACAGCTATGCACTTACAGCTACCTGGTAGGTAAGCAACAGCAAATCAGCTAGGACGGCATCAAGTAATCGATATCTTTCAAGGTCGGCGTACACTTTTGAAGATAACCGACTGCTGCCGTCTGATAAGCTCGGCAATGCCTCCACGCTAGAGATGCTTGATCTAGTTGCGGTCTATTGGCACGGTCGACAGGACGGCGAACATCGCCAGCGGCGCGGGCAACGACTGGCAAGACCGGCGGCCGGCTGCAGGCTCGCATCATTTCGTGTGCCTGAGTATTGTCGTGATGGTTTTCGCACCGGAGCATATTTGTCAAGGATCAGCAGTTTCTACACCACGGCTACCAGGTTCGGGGGGGGGGGGGCGACTTGAAGATTGCGGGGAAGTGGGCGCTGGTAGTTCCTAGGGTTGATCAGTTTGGCTGTTGGTCATAGCCGCATTGTGGTTTGGCTGGGCTAGACCATAGTAGTCTGGGCATTCCGTGGTTATGGAATCGATCGCCAGCCATATATGTCATGCCCCCGTAGTGCCGTGGTAGCTGCCGCGAGACCAAAGTCTCAGTACATGTGTCTAAGCACGTAAGGACATCACACGACACAACCATCGGCAGCATAGGAGAAGACCGGCGTTCTTCTCTCGGACGCAAGGCAAGGGTGAGGCCCTCTCGGCTTCCCTTGTCGTACCCCATGCAAGCTGTTTAAATGTACTAGGATGAGCGAATTAGGCGAAGGCGAATTGGTTCGTCCCAGGGCCTGGACTGAGGAATGCAAAGTGCTGCATGTGGCTGCAGCCATCAGGGTGCTAGGCTGGTGCCGGGTGCATGCCGCTAACCGACACTCTAAAGCAAGCATTCGCGTTGACTTGGGTTGGCCTGATGACTTACATCGTTTGATGTCTCGTCTCGATGTCGCTGCTTGCGCGGGACGAAGCCCAGCCAAGCCAAGAGACTGGTAGGAGACTGACGGCAGGGGGGGCCCCTCGAGGCCGGCCGCTCATGTACGGGCGGCGGGTCCCAAAGAGCCTCGCGGGTCCCTTGGATTTTCCCCATCTGATTCGGTGTTTATTTGCGTGAAATTCGTACTGCCTCCAAAGGAGCCATGGACGAAGGGAAGTTGGCCTCCTAGGCACTTCCCGAATTAGCGCATCCCAGGTTCTATCGGCAGGTCTGCATTTGCTTTAGCCGTAGGTAGTGCCTCGGGGCAACGGATCACGGTCGAGGCAGCAAGACGGGTGAGACGTAACAGTCCAGCATCGGCGGACCGGTACCGGTACCATGCCGGTAATAGAGGTAATAAAAGTCAAGAGGCTACCCCCTGGGTCATGGCCGATCGGTGGCTTTGTGTCTGTCATTGAACGTTTACGGCGCGCCCAAACGCAACGTTTACGTGCCCCATAAAGATTGCGCGACTCCCCCCATCCAGTCTCCCAGCTGCGTGCCCTCGCAAACTCCCTTCCCGTGCGCTCGACTGCTTCTTCAAACTGTTCCGGAGAAGCATCTTCCCACCGTCGGTCCTAAGCGACCATACGACACACCTAGCACCACCGGCAGCTCGTGTTATCATCAAACGCCGCTACAACGTTACCCCTCAGCAATCGTCACGACTTACCCCGCCATTGCGCCCCGGGAGCTCTGTTAAGCTACAGACCCAAACACGACGACAGCAAGAGGAGCTCAGACAAGCAAGGCAAGGCTTCAGGAGGGCAAGACACCATCTGTGAGGAGTGCCCTTCTCGCGACCTCCATTGGGCATCGCTAACCAGACCCCGCGCTGCGAACAGGATTCGACATCCCTCAGCCAACCCGACAATGTCTACCGCAGAGCAGCAGCACGCGCAGGCCAAGGGCCCCGTGGTTGCTGAGGCACACCAGGTGGACACGTTCCGTAAGAGGAGGCAATCTCTGTGATGCAATCGAACAGGCGCTAACCAGAATTCTTTACCCCAGATCCCCCAGAGAAGATGCTTGCCAGTACGTTGCCCATCCGATTTGGTGGTTTTTGGTTGGAGCTGGTTACCCCTCCAGGGTCTCCCCCTTGCTCGGCACACGTTTCGCTGACGTCTTTATCTTCCCCCCACCTCCAGAGCATCCAAGCAAGCCCCACCTGGCCAGTAAGTACCACCCAGCCCTTCCAGTCTGCCGAGCTACCCTAGAGGCTGCAATGTCTTGACAAAGCATCTGACGAACCGTCGCAACCCAGATCTCGAAGAGTACCAAACCCTCTACAAGCAATCGATTACAGAACCGGACAAGTTCTGGGCCGAAAGGGCCCGCGAGTTAATATCATGGACGCGCGATTTCAACACTGTCAAGAGCGGAAGCCTTGAGAACGGCGACATCTCGTGGTTTCTCGAGGGACAGCTCAATGCGTCCTACAACTGCGTTGATCGCCACGCCTTCAAGGATCCGAACCGAGTAGCCATCATCTACGAGGCAGACGAGCCGGGCAGTGGCCGCAATGTCACGTATGGCGAGCTGCTCCGCGAGGTCTCCAGGACGGCCTGGGTCCTGAAGCAGATGGGTATTCGCAAGGGCGACACCGTGGCCATATACCTCCCCATGATCCCCGAAGCGCTCATTGCCATGCTGGCCTGCTCCCGTATCGGCGCTATTCACTCGGTCGTCTTTGCCGGATTCTCCTCCGACTCCCTCCGTGACCGAGTCGTCGATGGCAAATCCAAGGTCGTTATCACAACAGACGAGGGCAAGCGCGGTGGTAAATTGATTGGCACCAAGAAGATCGTGGACGATGCCTTGAAGCAGTGCCCCGACGTCTCCCACGTTTTGGTTTACAAGCGCACGGGGGCCGACGTGCCTTTCACCCCCGGCCGTGACTGGTGGTGGCACGAGGAGGTGGACAAGTGGCCCAACTACTTCCCTCCCGAGGTGGTCAGCTCCGAGGATCCTCTGTTCTTGCTCTACACGTCTGGCTCTACGGGCAAGCCCAAGGGTGTCTTGCACACCACTGCCGGTTACCTTCTTGGCTGCGCCATGACGGGCAAGTATGTCTTTGACATCCACGAGGGAGACCGCTACTTCTGCGGTGGTGATGTCGGCTGGATTACCGGACATTCGTACGTCGTCTACGCACCCCTCATGCTCGGCGTCACCACTGTTGTCTTCGAGGGTACACCCGCCTACCCCAACTTCTCAAGATACTGGGACATAATCAACGAGCAAAAGGTTACCCAATTCTACGTCGCCCCGACGGCACTGCGCCTGCTGAAGCGTGCCGGCGACGAGCATGTGCGCGGCGAGATGAAGCATCTTCGAGTCCTCGGCTCCGTCGGTGAGCCCATCGCCGCTGAAATCTGGAAGTGGTACTTCGAGGTAGTAGGGAAGGAAGAGGCGCACGTCGTTGATGTAAGTCAACATGACCACGTTTGCACGAACGGCTAAATTGGACCAGGCTAACACATTGTACTACACAGACCTACTGGCAAACCGAAACCGGTTCCAACGTCATTACTCCCTTAGCAGGCGTTACGCCCACCAAGCCCGGAAGCGCCTCACTACCCTTCTTCGGCATCGAGCCTGCCATCATCGACCCGGTGTCTGGCGAGGAGATTCACGGAAACGACGTGGAGGGAGTGCTCGCCTTCAAGCAGGCTTGGCCAAGCATCACTCGCACTGTCTGGGGTGCGCACAAACGATACATGGATACGTACCTGAATGTTTACAAGGGATACTACGTAAGTCTTTGATTGATGGAATAAGTGGAACTGCTTGACTAATGTAGCAAATGATGTAGTTCACCGGGGACGGCGCGGGTCGGGATCACGAGGGTTTCTACTGGATCCGGGGACGCGTGGACGATGTCGTAAACGTGAGCGGCCACCGCCTGTCAACGGCAGAGATTGAGGCTGCGCTCATCGAACATCACTCCGTGGCCGAAGCTGCCGTGGTCGGTGTGCAGGACGAGCTCACCGGACAGGCGGTCAACGCCTTTGTGGCACTAAAGGACAGCACCGAGTCTACGGAGCAGCTACGCAAGGACCTCATCGTGCAGGTTCGCAAGAGCATTGGTCCCTTTGCGGCGCCCAAGGCGGTGTACATTGTGCCGGATCTGCCCAAGACACGAAGTGGCAAGATCATGCGTCGAATTCTGAGGAAGATCCTTGCGGGCGAGGAAGATCAGTTGGGCGACATCACAACGGTATGTTTTTCCCTTACACCCTCTGTGGCTTTGACGATGACGGTAGAAGACTGACACGTTGATGCAGCTTTCTGATCCTAGCATTGTGGAGAGGATTATCAACACCGTACACAGCTCCAAGGGCAAATAAGCACAACTGTAGATAGGAGTCATCCAGAATACTTACGTGGGTACATGAATTTCCGAGTCATTGTTGGAAGCGGTTTTTGGTATGTCTGACTTTGTGTTGTATTTCTTGGAAGTGTTGATGTGATTTATAACCCACCTCGTTTGGGCAGTAGTAATCGGCAGGGGAGGGCTAGTTATTATACCATATCATTGACTTTGCAAGATGAATAGGGGTTATCAGATAATGACGGTCGATTCACCTGATGCCCTTTGACCTCTTCAATGCCGTCAGTGGGTATAAAATCATAGCTTGCTTCCCAGGGATGTCATGTTTGTGAAGTCTTCAAAACTCTCAACATTCATCGAATTGCTCCGCCCTTACGTCTGCCTACATCGGTGACCATGTCTCTTTCCATTCGGCGTTGGAGACGGAGGGCGTGGCAGTACCTGATTGCTTCCTAGTCCCCTGCTTGGCCACAAATTTGTTACTGATAGACGAACCTTGAGGCTGCAAGGCCATGAAGCTGTGACAGCTACGAAGGCCAAAAGGCACAAATCAAATGCTACTGTGCCTACTCAGTAAGACCTGATCCGAGAGGCAGTATGCGAGCTGGATTCGAAAAGCCGCTGCCATATCATGCCTTAGTCACAAACATGCTTCTCCTTCATCCACATGAGACCCAGGTTAGTTCCTACCAACTTCACTAACCGCTGCCGAACTTCGCTCTATGGTGATCATCGGCTCGTACGTGTATATGTAATCATGGCCATCGATAAGCAGCATGCAGCAGCCCACGAGGTACGAATTTGATGGTACAAATTGCCGATCTAGAAGTACGACAGACACACCCCGAGGTAGTGGCACGTTTGTCCCAAAATGTCTATACAGCCACAAGAAGAGGGGCAACTCCAGCCAAAGACAAAACCGCTATCCGTCTACGGCACTCTCTGCGCAATGCCGCTCCTCGCCTAGGCGCCAAGGCGACTCGACTAACACAGTACTCATCGCACCCCTTTGCTACGTCAAGGAATCCCGTGAGCTCCGGCGACCGCGCCGCCGACTACCCAGTAGTTGCTTCCGACCGCGCCGCCGACTACCCAGTAGTTGCTTCCGACCGAGCATCCGACGTCGACGGGCTGCTGCTCTCTCTGGAGACGTCCTAGATGCTCACGGCCACCCGCGTGAGGTGTTCGAAGCAAACATGTTATCTTTGAAAGGGCCGTGGCGAGATCATGATGGATATGCCGTGGGATCTTGGATAGCCTCATCAAAGAGAGGCTAGATGGCTGGCTCGAGCTTTTTGGGACTCTATTCAAACACCACAAGCCTTCACATACAGTACATAAAAAGGGCCGTGATGAATGCTTGGCAAGTATGGCCTGAATCAATCATAATGGTTGGCTGCTTCTTGGCAACTTCTGCTATCCATCCAACGGCTAGTCCATGAGACAATGGACGGGACAGCCCCAAACCAGCCAAGGGAATTTCCACGATTCAAGCCCCGGATCAACCAACTGGCGGTGCATGATCACGAGGCTTCCTGCTTTTAAGACGAAGGCCATGAACCCATAAGCCCACGGGCCCAGCGTACCCTGAAACAAGACAATGGGCGCGCATCCTGTGTCGGCTGCGTCGGCTGCTCAAAGCCCACCGTCCGCGCCCAGCATGTGGCCAGCCGCTAGTGTCGTACTATGTGGTAGTTGACGACGACGACGCCAATGCAACCTTGGCAGGGCGCCTAAGCCCTTTTGACCCTCGGCAGGAAGCCATGATGGAATCGTTCGCCCCGTCGCCTGTAGGGGGGGCGGCCGGAAACCCGACGTGTTTGAGACGTGCGCTCGGGGTCCTTTCGAGGCGGCATGGAGGTACATGCAGTCAGCGTCGGGGTATGTGCCTGTATGTGAGATGGAGGGGTTTTTTTTTTTTGGCACCAAGAGGCGCCAACCGAGATGGAAAATAGGCATTACCCAACCGGCAACCGGCGCCGTCGTGAGGGAGTAGACGGCAGATCAGATGATTCCAAAGACCCCAAGTTGACGGGATCGACGGGGGATGCGAGTTGGGGCCTGCATGTACCTGGTGCGGATGCGTTGCAGGCGTGCCAGTCCAGGTACCGGCCTAACCCTGATAACCGCCGAACCGTGCCTCCCAAGCCCGGTAAAGGACCTGGAGGTACGGATGCCATTGCACTACAGCACCCGCCACCCCCCCCTGGCTGCTGGCTACTGGCCAGTGGCCAGTGGTGGCTGCCGGGCGACTGGGTCGATCCCCTCCCAGCGCCGCGCGGCCAAAATAGAATGCCCCATGACTGGTTGGCTGGATCGGATTGGACCCCATCCCATCCAAGCCCCATGAGGTGAGGTTGCCAGTTGCTAAGCCTCCCGTCCTGGGCCGTCCTAGTCCCAGTGCCTCTTCGATCTCCCCCAATTCGATGTCCAGGTCCCTGTTTTCTCAACCATATTTGCCATTTCGACTCCGTTTCTTGCCTTTTCCTACATATTCCCGCCTGCCATTCTTCTTTGCCTCGCGACGCCCTGTTGTTTGTCTCGTTCTAGACCGTCTAATATCTCGGAAAAGCCCCCCTCGCCCGACTCTTTGCTCTCGAAGGTACCCTAATTCCTTGGATGGCTCGCAGGCAGTAGACTCGACAGATCTGCGCGTGCCGGGGCTCTGACGGTCCTCCCCTCTCTCTCTCCCTCGATCAACATAGATGCCATGGTTGCTCTACGCTGTCTGCTATCCGCGTTCGCCGCTGCTTGCCTCCACTTCCAAACGACAGCAGGTTAGTCTCGATACTGTTTCCCCAATGTTCCCTGGGTCTGCGGTTGCTTACACCTGTCTTCCACTGCTCAAGGTCACTCAATATCCAGAAGTCCTGTTGAATATGTCACCACCATCGAAGACGTAACCGTACATACCCCCTCGCAGCGAGTCCACGCCCATTCCGCCTTCGACCTCACATTCACCCTCCACGATGGACGGCAAGAGGTGCGCCTCGTGCTCGAGCCCAACCATGACTTGCTTCACAACTCCTTCGCTGTGACGTACATGGGACACGGCAGTCAGGTCAGGGCGACTGAGTCCATCGAACGCTCCGCCCACAAGGTGTTCAAAGGGCGCTCATTCGTTCGACGCCCCGGTCTTGCGGGCTGGTGGCATGCCGGGTGGAGTCGCATCATGGTGCATCGCGACGGCAAAGATTCTGTTTTTGACGGATCCTTCACGATAGACGGCGACAGCCACGTCATCCAACGAGGGTCCAAGTACCAGAGGTTGAGGCATGCCGAGGATCCCGACATCGAACTTCCCCCCGGCCGAGAGGACGATGTCATGGTTGTGTGGCGTGGTTCCGATATCAAGGGAGTCGCTGCCGCTCGAACCGAGTTGAAGCGTGACGTTGCCAACACGTCGACCTGTGCCTCGGACGATCTCGAGTTCAACATCAACTACAACCAGGAGCTTCGACGATCTCAGCAGCTGTCCAAGGTCGATTCGCGCTCGCTTTTCGGCCGACAGTTCATCGACGATGATGGCGGCAACGGCGCTGGCGTGGATTTACTGGGCTCTATTGGATCAACAGCTGGCTGCCCCGGCACCCGCAGAGTCGCCCTTGTCGGCATCGCTACCGACTGCAATTACTGGGGCAGATTTAACGGCTCAAGGCAGGATCTCAACGAGAACGTCATAGGCATGGTGAATCAGGCATCTGAGCTTTACGAAAGCACCTTCAACATAGCCCTTGGCATCCAGAACCTTACTGTCATGGAAGAGGACTGTCCCGGGCAGGCGCATGAATCGACACCGTGGAATTTTGCCTGCAACGACGGAACCATCAACGACCGCCTGAGCACATTTTCCCAGTGGCGCGGACGCTTTGAGGATGCCAATGCGTATTGGACCCTCTTGACTGCGTGCAATACCGGGACTGCAGTTGGCCTGGCATGGCGCGGGCAGCTGTGCCGACAGGGCTCTGGACAGAACGGCGCTGGCCAGGGTGGTGGCACCATCGCTGCGACGAATGTTGTGGTTCATACCTCGACCGAATGGCAAATCTTTGCCCACGAGACGGGCCACACCTTTGGCGCCGTACATGATTGCACCCCATCGGAGTGTCCCTTTGACGCAACGGCCCAAGAGTGCTGTCCGCTCAGCTCGAGCACCTGCGATGCAGGAGGCAGGTTCATGATGAACCCTTCTACGGATCCCGACATCAACCAGTTCTCTTCTTGCAGCATTGGCAACATTTGCGGTGGTATGCTAAACAATATTCGTGCCGATTGCTTGACGCAAAACAGGGACATCGATGTCATCACGGGTAGCCAGTGCGGCAACGGTATTGTCGAGACGGACGAGCAGTGTGACTGCGGCGGCACCGAGGGCTGCGGAGATAATCCCTGCTGCGACGCGGAAACGTGTCAGTTCCGCGACAACGCTGTCTGCGATCCTGCCAACGAGGAGTGCTGCACCGACCAGTGCGGCTTTGCTTCAGCAAGCACTGTTTGTCGAAGCAGCTCTGGTGACTGCGATCCGGAGGAGACGTGCGCTGGCGATTCGGGCCACTGCCCTTCAGACGAACACTTGGATGACGGGGAGAGTTGCGGCGACGGCGACGGGCTGAGGTGCGCCTCTGGACAGTGCACCTCCCGAGACCTTCAATGCAGGCAGATCCAGGGAGGCTTCAACGGCGGTGGCGACATCACGGGTGCCTGCCCCCACGACGACACGTGTTTGATTAGCTGCGCGTCGTCGAGTCTGAGCAGCCGAACCTGCGTCCAGTACCCGCAGAATTTCCTAGACGGCACCCCTTGCGGTGCGGGAGGTCATTGCCTCGACGGGCAGTGCGAGGGCACGTCGACATGGCAGGAAATCCAATACTGGATCCAGAACAACCTGAACATCTTCATTCCCGTCGTCGCAGTGGTGGGTGTGCTGGTCCTGGCTGCCATCGGCAGCTGCATCTGGAGCTGCATCCGCCGGCGCCGCGTGCGAAGGCCCAAGGTGGTGAACCAGACCGAGATGCGCAACTGGCCAGCCCCGACACAGCCTCCACGGGCTCACGGCAACGGCGGATACGGATATCCCCCGGTGCCCGACGGATACCAGCAGTGGGGGGCGCGTACGAGGAGCATGAGATAC
>KL660490.1:22192-41860 GCA_000732775.1 Stachybotrys chlorohalonatus IBT 40285 | reverse complement strand
TATATGTACAAGGCGTTGGCAGGCGTTGGGACAGCGATTGGGTTTCCCGCCCACCCATCGGGGCCGGACAGCATGGATTGGGTTACTCGTGTTTGCGGGCTTTAGCGTGCCGTTTATTTTTATTTTTTATTTTTTTCGACGCAGTATATGGGAGTGGTCCCGGGACGTGAAGCGAAGCTTCACATGGAACAGCAGGCGCTCGTCGCCTTTGCTTGGAGGGCCGTGGCGTGCATTGGATAATTGCACAGACGGTTGGTTGGTCTAGGTCATACATATCCCCTGCGGTTCATCCAAACGAGGGGAATCATGCACAATTCTTCCATCAACGCTTTTTGATATATCTGTAACCAGTGATGTCTTCTTCGTCCCTCCAAGCCTTGGTGGTCCAGTGCTGCGCTCAATGCCCATCAACTCGAAAACACCCCCGGCCCTTCTCCCATTCACCTCCCGGCCGCATCCCCCGCCGCCCTCGAACTCTGCAAAATCCTTCGCCCGGCCGCCAGCCGCTGCGCCCTCGCGGCCTCGTCCTCGAGCCCGCACAGCGCGCGCATCACCTTGTACCGCTGGGCCGGGACGCTCTGTGTCCGCCCGGAAAAGAAGACGCATCCCCAGTTAGCCTCATGTCGACCAGCTCCCTCGAATTGCTCGCGGTTGTGGGAGGGGAAGAAAGGGCGTGATGCCACAAAAAAAAAAAAAAAAAAACTCACGTCGTTGGACGACTGTGCGTACATGAGCAGCAGCTCCGGGTTGTCCAGCACGGCCATGGCCCACCCCCGGCGCTCACGGTCCTCGAAGGACTCGGCCGGCACGTTCCTGCGCACCCACCTCTTGCGTTAGTAAAACGGGCGTGTTTCCCTTTTACACGGATCCGTGTATCCGATGGGGAAAAAATTGAGTACGTACGCCTGGCCGGGCCTAACCCGGCACTGCTCCTCGCTGCTGTCGTCCGAGCTGGTCGAGTACGGGTCCTTGCCGCGGGCCTGCTGGTCGCGCTGCTGCGGCGTGAAGTCGGCGCGGGGCAAGCCGTAGTGCGGGGTGCCGCTGTTGCTCGATGCCATGATGCGGGACGGGGAAATCCAAACAGGAACTCCACTTGAGCCCTTTGTGTTGTATGTCGGGCGAAGAGCGATTGGATTCCAAGGCTGGATTCCAAGGCTGGACGGGGTGGAGGTGGGTTGAAAGAGATGCTGCTCTGGCCTGTACAGGGTAGGAGACCAAGCCAGGTGTGACCACTGTTAGTACCAGCACACACACGCACTGGCACACAACACCGACGCATTCAGCTGAACACGCCTTAAGTTTTGTGCGTTATGGTTCATGGGCCAAAGTGTTTGTTTTCTCCGCAAGAGTTTACGTCGCACCGTTCGCCTTGATCCAAGAAGCAGCCATGCCACTATAAACGGGCCTCCGTGTGAGCCTGGCCCAGTCCTATGAATACACAATGATAATGCAATATCCGAATAAATTGACCAAAAACAACATCACCGTCGCTTCCCGCCCATCCCGCCCATCAACCCATCCATCCATCCCGCCGAGCAACTGGAGGCCGCCTGGTCGTCTCAATATCCATTGTAAATATGGTCCTCCAAATCGAGGACCCTGCGTCCATGTTCGCCGCGTCGTCCACCCCGTGCCGGCAACCGTCGCTGGATCGACCAGTAGGGCCTGATTGGAAATCCCTTTTGTATCCAACTTCTAAACGGCCAACGAATAGCCCTCTGATGTACAAAATAGGAAAGGGTGTGGTAGTGTTCCCGTGTTGCGCCAAGCCTGTTTTTATGTCCCTCTGCCTTCCCCCCAAGTTCAAAAGTTGACAAGATTGCTCGGATGTGATCGTTTGGCGATGATTTATCTGCCTCCTCAAAGAACCAAAAAAGAACAGACAAATGGAGAAGAAAGCAACCGCCAGGTATAAGAAAGAAATTGTATCATCATGATGCCGTCATACAACATATGTCGTGGAGTACTGAGTGAGACTGCTCGTTGTGGTCCGGTCTGGCCAACAAAACGAGATGAAAAAGAGTTGACAAGGCCAACATGTTAGTTTCCTTCGACCTTGAAAACAGCAATGGTCTTCATCTGCTGAAATTGATAATGGCCAACTGTTTGCATATTAGCACTACTCCTTCGCCTGCCTGTTCTTTCATTCAAGAACAAGAACAAGAACAAGAAAAAGGGAAGAATCGGGGCAGAACTCACTCTGCTATTGGAGCCATAAGCCAGCTTCTGTCCATTGGCATCCCAACATAAACAGTGCTCATCCTCTTCGTCTGATTCCAAGTTGGCCTTGGGACTCAGCCACCCCGGATGGACTGGTCGGCTCCAGCTGGCACGGGGCACTGTGCTGCTGCCCACCTTCCATATCAAAACCTGGCTTGCTGTTGCGCCTGCTATGAAGGCCCCGTCGGGTGTGAATGCTAAGCGCACAATAGGCGAGTCCATAGTGAGAAAACATTTCGCCTTGCTCTCTGGGATCCTGGCGTTCCAGATGAGGATGGCGCAGTCGTCACCTCCAGTCGCGATAAGCCGCTCGTCATCCGCGGCAGTCTGCGATGGAAGCAGAGGTTGCCATGCCATCGTTGTGACGGTACCTTGGTGAGCCGATATAGACCTTCGCTGGCCGGATTCGTCCCACAGCTATCATTTCCATCAGCCATCGGTGCGACATCGCCGTCGGCATATTGCAACTTACATCAAGGGTGCCTTTCTCGCTCGAGGTTGCTGCCAGTTTCGACCGCCAATCAAACAGCACCTGAGTAAAGCTGTCGTCCTCCTTGGTTTCGAATCTCTTGGCCTGAACCACTGCGGACTCGGTGCAGCGAAGGCATAAAAGGGCATCGCCGCCACACAGCAGGAATTCCGTATCGCTTATCCAGGTGGCGTCCAGAGGTGTAGATCCGATATCGACGCCCGGTAGAGAGTGTGCGATTGAGCTGCTGGTCCCGGGGTTGAAAACAGTGACCAGAGCACCGCCCTTGTCCGGAGATATAGCCAGGAGCGCCGTATTGCTAGGGTTCCAGGCGAGTTTGAGGACGGGAGACTCGGCCACCTCGAAGCCGTAGAGGTGGTTACCATCGACAGACCACACGCTGATGGCAGCGTGAGAGCGGGAATCGGTGGCCACGGCAATGGCAGCGCCGTCCGAGGTCCACGAGAGAGCCGTCACAGTCGTCGTTCGTGGCGTATCTGGGTCAACTAGACTGTGCACGGGTGGTGCCACGTGATCCTGGCCGGACTCAGGCGCCGTGGCACGCGGCACTGTCCAAACACGGGCTAGCGCATCAGTCCCAGCAGCCGCCAAAATCGATGGGTTGGTGGGGTTCCACTCGCATTGCAGCAGGATTGGAGCATTCTCGCTGCTGGCTGCAGAGGCCGAGGGGGGGGTAGCATCGGGTCCACGGGCGTCGTCCACAAGGCGAATAAAGGTCGTCTCGGGCGACAGCTCCTCGACCTTGTCGACCTGCGTCCCCTGCTCGGGGCCATCCGTTCGCGCAACAGGCGTCGGAGCCCGTTCACCTTCCAGCGGCGACGGGTAGGCGTGGTTGTCGTTCTGGTCAATGTCCATTGGCGTTGCCTCGGCGGCCGTGGATGGCACCGCCGGCACAGGCACTCCGGTCCCGTTCTCGTAGCCGTTGGTGAGACGCGGCCTCTTAGCTGGCAACTCCTCCGGTTCCAGCTGTTGGCTCCGTTTCCTCGGAATCTCGATCTCCTCACCCTCAGCATCGTCATCCGCCTCCTCCTCCTCCAGCAGCTTGGATGGCGGCTGCAAGTTCAGAGGGCCAAAGACGCCGACCTGCAGCGCCTCGGCTTCTGCCGCAGCATCCGGGGGAAGCTGCATCGTGAGTCGGTTAACGTCTGAGCATCTTAAAAATTGGCCAGGTGCGTAGCCTCTCCACCGCGGCCACCAGAGACTTCGCATCCGGTGAAACGCCCATTGGACCAGGACGGGGCAGGTTGCGAGCGGCTTACCTGATTGCGTGCATGTTGGCGCTCGAGAGCGCAGTAAACGAGCCCGCGATTAATGAGGGATACCAAGGCGTGGCCCTTGACGTGACGGGCGAAAGGGAATTCGCGATGAGGCTCCTTGACATGCCATTCCTTTTGGAATTTGGCGGCGGTTTCACGGTAGTCTGTAGTGATGGGGGATCAATGGTTAGTGATAGGTACAGGGGGGTGGAGGCGGTCATAATGCGTGGTGTCCACATACTTCCTTCCAGGAGGTACCTAGAACAAAATTGCCGAGTCAGCAGCCAAAAAAACAACACAGGATTCAGGAGCGTGGCCTGAGGGCAGAAGCGTCCCGTCCCGTCCAGCCGAAGCACTTTGAGTTTTCCATTCCCCAAGGGAAGATGCAGGCCGGGCAGAGGCAACTGCAAACGCGGAGCAGCGCGAGGAGAAGCGACGGGCAGCCTGTCTGCAAGGGCGCAGGACGTACCTCCAGATGAGAAAGTTGACTCTGTCCGAGTCCAGAAATTCCCGGGCAACGGCCATGGTCCGGGAAGAGGCGAGGCCAAGCCGCAGGCGCAGCGGCAGCGGCGGGCGAGGTCAATGTCGAAGGCACAGGGGGGCCGGTGTCGAAGCCGTTGAGCAGAGTGAGCAGGTGAGGCCGTCCAGGAGCGGCCGGGGCGACGTTCAGCAGGCCGGTGGATGGGAGAGTGAAGATTCAAGAGAGATGAAATCCACCCTGATTTGAGAGGTGAACCACCTCCACGCTTTCAAGGCCCGGCCGATTTGACGGGGGGAGGAAGCGCCAGCTAAAACTGATGTGGACTGTACCGTGCCCTCGTTCCAAAGGTTAGTACCCATACCCCTACCTTGGCCCAGCAGGTACCTGGGACCAGGTACCCTCCCACACGCTAGCGCGCCCATCATCCAACAGCCTAAGGCACACAATACTGTACACGTCCTCTGCCGAGCACAGGGCAGTTCGTGTGCCCACCTGCAATGCTTTTTTTGGGACGAAGCCTTCATGGGGTACATGGGGACAAGGTACCCGGCGGCTGTACCTCATCGGTTAGCTGCCATGCCATGCCAGCCATGCCTTAGTTGCCCTGCCCTGCTGCCTTGCCTGTTGCCTCCCGCAGCTCAGAGGCGTCCGCTTGCGCCACGGCCGAGCGAGGTCTTTCTGTCGGCCCATCCCAATCCCCATGTGTGCCGCCATTACATACGAAATACAAGACCGTGGGGAAGGGAAGCGGAAGGACATCATAAGGGGTTTCTCTCCTCCTCCTCCTCCTCCTCCTCCCCCTCCTCCCCATCCGGATCATGACAAGTCAGCGCCTCTCCGTTGTTGGAACAGCTTGGAGGATCCTCAGACAAGTGAGCGGGTGCGAGACAAGGGGGGGGGAACGCAGCCACCAAGCGCGCTGGCTGCAGGGCGAGGTACGTATCGCAGGCAGCGGGAGGACAGCTCAGAAGTAGGGGAATATCTACGGAATCAATAACCAACGTGAACCCTGCACTGGCCGAGGCACCACAGACACCCAAGACACCCCAGCAATGTGCAGTAAGTGGGGGAAGAAGGATGGGCAATCGTTTTGGAGGTCTGCACCCAACGTAACGCACACACACACGCATACACACACACCGCATGCACAGTGCAACCCCCCAGATGCGGCTCCCATTGGACGGGGATTTTTGACGATTGCCCGGGATGAGGCAACTGAACAATCCAGGAGGCATCTGACCAACGAGGCATCCCGCGCCCTTGAACGGTCTACACAGTCTTCATGACAGTATCGAATCTCGAATTGAATCTTCCAAGCCATGCAAGCATCCATTGGGCCAGGTGACCTGGTCAAGGAGCAATCCATCATCGAGGAGTGTCCTGCACAGGTGGTACCTACACCGTGAGTCGGGGGTCTAGCGATGCCGCCTAACCCAATCCAGTCATTCTCGTCATTTAGATACCGCCTTCCGTCCCGCCAGCTAGCAGATGCTACGTGCACCGAAGACCACCTGCATGCCTACCTAGGTACCTGCTACTAGTACCTACCTCATACTTCTGGCAGCGTACTCACTGGAGGTCGGGTTGCCCTCCCTTGAACGTGCACGCATGGAAGTACAAGGCCACCGATTTTCCTGGCGAGCGGTTTTCGATGAAACGGTACATGTACCCGCTCGCACTCTCGCCTCTCGCCTGCGAGATATCCTACACTGCCACGAACCTCCGTCGTGCTACCACCTTGTCACTGCTGTGCGACCACGAGAGAGCGGAAATAACGAGAAGGGGGGCTACCATGCACGGGTAGCCGATGAGTGGCCCTGAAACGGGACAACATTCGATATAGCAAATGGCCATTGCCACGTCTGGACCCCTGGAATGCTTACCTGGCTCGAAAACTTGACTTGCCGGTTAGTATGCAGCACGCTGGCCCGGGGGATTGTGAGCTGTGACCGTGTATTACCTAAGCATTCAACGATGAGCTCCAAGCCAGAAGCAGCAGACCACAAGGGTCCCAATGACCGTCACACTGGGGCTCGGCCAGTTAGGACGGGCGCCCGGTTGCGTTAAGTGATCCAACAATCTGAGACTGATGCAGATCGGCTGCTAAAATGAGGCCGCCACTGGGGCAAATCATCCAAGTACCGACCCAGTTATTGGCCTAGCTTGTCTAGCACCAAAGACTAACTTTACCTAGCAAGCACACCTCATGGTTCCCCGAGCAGGGCTGTCGTCGCTCTCAGAAGTCCTGCTTCTTCCCTTCCACGTCCAACTGGGCAATGGAGAGGGGGGTAAACCCCTTGGGCGTGGGCCGGACGCGCGGTGGCGCTCATGCGTCTTTTTGAATCCTGCAAGGCGCTGGATCTCGGGCTGGCAGACCCTTCGCCATCGACCTCCATCCGATGCTAACCTCCTGACTTGCAACCCTTGACCGCGAACCCTTGGTCCCCTCGATTTTAGTATGGCGATATTGCGGTTGCCGAGGACCTTCAGGGCAGAACGGGTAGTCAGCTGCACGGGACTGTGAGAGCAAGGGTCGGATTCGCGGGCGAAAGAAACATCCTTCTACGCCACTCTTGGGTGGTGACGCCGAACGCAACCCTCCTTGCCTCCCCCCTCCCCATTTTCCCGACCCACGCGCTGATGCCCGTAGTGCATACGGGTCGACCAGCGCATGTCCGCATCCATGGTCAAATCTGACATTTGTTGGTCAGCCCTTTCACTGCAACCCCCCGTCTCGGTCCATCTTCCCCACGATCACGACTTCCTTGCTACGGTGGCCTGCGGCTTTGGTCAAATCGACAGTGAAAATCGAAACCGAGAGTCGACTCGCGATTCCGGCCTGGGCGTCAGGGAGCCTGCCGTCTCTGATCCACGCCGTGGAGCCTGCTCGTGCCACGACTTGAGATCCCAGACAAACCCGTCTGGGCCAAACAATGGATCCGGAAGGGGGGTTCGATTTTGTGGGACAGGGAACAAGGGCGGAAGAAAGTGGGTGCCAATGAACCAACAGATTCGGGCTAGCGCTGGATCTTGAGACAGTTACCCGTCCAAACTGCCTTGAGGCCCGGCGTGCCTAGCATCACAAGCCGCCATGCGCCGCGTTGACTGTGAGGTGCCAAAGCTGCTGCAGTCTGGGTTCGACGGTATCCTCTAGCGTGCTTGTTTTTGCAAAGCGGAGCTCCCGGGGTGCCGAGACTCCAACGAGGGCGCCGGGCAGCTTCGACAAGAGTCATGGAGTTGCTGCATCCCTCAGCCAAACAAGTCTTGTGTGGTCTTCTTCGTGGTGCTGCATAGCACCGTACAGTACCGTATCTGTGTGTGGGGTCGTCTAACAGGGACTTGGCTTCGTTTGACCGCTTTGCATGATGCGTATTTGGTATTTGGCAGGGTGCATCCACACCTACCCTAAACATCAAGGTGCAGTTTATGATGCTGCAGCGTACAGTATCCGTGTGATCCGACTGACCCTGGACGTAAATTTCACGATGTTCTTAAGCTCTCCAAGCTTCTTTACTCTGTTTGACATTCTAGCTTTGATGGGCCCCTCGGCCTCCCCCGTGACTGCGCACTTCGCATCAGATGCTTGCCCAGGGCCCACGAGCACCAAATACGTGCACCCTTAGACTTTGCTTGCCGTTCGAGTGATGATTCCAGCACGATACTCTTGCACCCTTCCTGAAGTGATTAACGAGTTTCCCCAAGGGTCACCCGCATTGATCGTATTCGAGAAAGTGGTTCATCGTGCAGCTTCTCTCCTGTTCATGATAAATTGAGAACGCGCAATCTACAAACCTTGGGCGAAAAGTGGTTGTCATCCTCTCATTGGAGACGCATTGCCAACCCTGGATTAGTCCTCAGCGTCACAGCCAAGCTTGCTGGGCTTGGCGGTTCGGCATATGCGCTTGGCCAACTCATCATTTAAGTGTGCCAATCTCCCGAGTATTGGAGCATCTCGGAAAGCCTCGCACCCGTGGCAAAACTATTTGTCGTTGGCCATGTAGGTCGGGCGATCTGACTTGGTGGAGGGAAGCCACCACTCCTCCAGCGTTTGCCTGGCTATGCCTTTAGAATATAGTTGCCCATCATGCCTGTTGCCTACAAAAGCGAAATGGCAAGGTGGCTTGCAAGCCAGGTATAAACACCTAAGCGAGCCTGGTCGCCACGAAGCATACGAAACCAGACAGCATGGTAGCACTGCGACGACTCTGACGTGGTGAAATGCAGCACACCGAGATTTGGGTTGTCGCTGCTGCTCTCATTGTTCCAATCTTTATCTGTTTACAACCGAAACCGTCGTGTTTCATTGTTTGCTCATTAGATGATGAGAGACGAATATCTGCAGGATCAAGCCTATCAACCAATTTGCATACTTTCTTTTTCATGATGGAGACAAGAACACCATGAGCTAAGTTTGACTGCAATGTTTGTTGAAGGCTAGACAACTCTGGCAGCTGTAGTTTGACCGATTTGGTGAGGATGCTCTTGGGATTCAGCACTGTATCGAGCGAGCTCCAGCCTGACGCTTGACATGAGTTCTTGAGATCTCAGTACACGCTGTGTACTCTTGCTGAGGGACACTGTGAGATCCATGGTCGTATATACTTCAATCATCGCCAGCCATAAGTACTCAGAGCCTCTGGTGCCCTGCAGCGACTTGGCTGTGTGGGTTGCTGTGGCACGGGACAAAGTATTTGTTTGTCCCTGCCTCCCCACTTCTACTTCACTGCAGGTCACCGGACTGTTTCAAAGGACGTTTCTTCTGGCTGGGTAAGGCTGCTTATGAGGTAAGCCGTACCTCGCAAGTACCTACCCCTAATTGTATGTTGGGTCTTCCGAACCAGAAAAAAAAGGACGCCCAGTCAGCCTCAGTCCGACTTGGACGACGACACAAGGAATCCCACGACCAAGCACACATTGCAACGCAACGCACCGCACCGCGTCGTGCCCTACCCATACCCCCATCGCCAACCACGCCGTCATGGCCCCGCGACTTAACCTCCCGCCGGTGACGCGCGCTCTTCTGGGCGCGCTGCTCTTCCAGTCCATGCTCGACGCCGCGATCCGTTATCGCCAATGGACGGGCGACGCGGATATCGTCATCCCTTACCTGACCCTGGTGCCGCAGCTGTCCATCATCTACCCGTGGACGTTTGTCACCACTACACTCGTCGAGACCAACGTCTTTACGCTGGCCATTGCCGGCTTCACAATCTTCTTTGGCGGCCGCTACCTCGAAAGAGCATGGTCCTCGGCCGAGCTGGCCAAGTACTTGGTCATCGTGTCCCTGGTTCCGAACTTGTTGACCTTTGCGGTCATGGTTATCCTCTTTACGCTTTCTCGAAGTGAGAGTTGGACGTCAGTATTCATAGAAGCATGCAGCGTGACCTCCATGCGTCCTGTTGCTAATTCGTATGCTTTCATTTGTGTAGACTTACTGTCATCGCCGGAACCGTACCTGTCCAGATTGCCTTCCTCGTAGCTTTCAGCCAGCTTTTACCCGCGCACACAGCCACCTTTTTCCGCGGAGTCATATCGTTGCGAGTTCCTCGATCACCGCTAATATACATCGGCATCGTATCGTTCCTGTCGTTCACACCCCTCCTACCCGGTGCGTCGGCATGGCTCGCCGTCTTCGGCTTTCTCACCAGCTGGACCTACCTGCGATTCTACAAGACGGTGTTTCCCGATCTCGACTCTTCGCAGCCCGCATCCATGCGTGGCGACGCCAGCGAGACCTTTGCTTTTGCGGAGTTTTTCCCCGCTCCCGTCAAGCCGTTCGTCGCGGCCGTGGCCGACCAAATTTTCGAAGTGCTTGTGGCCATGCGCCTGTGCACACCATTCACGCAGGCTGACTTGTCCGCCGCGCGAGGGGACAGCGTTCTCCAGAGAGGAACTCCCGGCAGCGCTCGAGCAGAAGCCGAGAGAAGAAGGGCGATTGCGCTCAAGGCCCTCGATCAAAGACTCCATGCCGCATCAGCCAACACAGCCGGCCGTTCTCCAGCACCGGTCCCGTCACAACCCTCTGGACCGTCAGTGCAGTCTCAACCTCCGCCGAGCACTCAGACCGCCACGACATCGCAGCCGGGGCCTTTGCTGGGCGAGACCAAGTTCGAACCGGAGCACGATGACGGGCCAGCCAAAAACTGAGCAGGTGATCCTAAACAATTCGGAGGATCATCGAAATCGTCTCATTTTGTTTCCCGCTCTTTATAGCGTTTTACTACGATCTATCTGGTGTATGGTCTCACAGCCTTATTGAGCATCGACAAATTTAGTTGAAACCAGGACAGCGTCCTAGGGGGCTCGCCCAAGCCTGTGTATTCTTAGTTTTGTAATAAGCATGTATTCAAACGTCACGAACGTTATGAACGTCAGCGATACTTCTTGACTGAGCTTGGAGTTCATACTTTCTTGGCAGGCCGAGTGCACGAGATCAATGCCTTCGTGATCGCAAGACGGCTGTCCTGGTTTCTTACCATATGTTTGTATAAGTATTCCGAAGCGATGTTTCTGACCACAGATCAATCTATTTGCACGTATCGCCAGGCAACCAAATCAGTCCAGATCGGAAGGATTTTCGTAGCGATGCTGAGCTGAGCTTGAGTTGAGCTCAGAGCCAAGGTTTGACGACTGATCGATCTACATGCTGGATGGGGATGACACGCCTGCTCCCGTCCAATACACATCGTGTCAGAAAGTCTCCCTTGATTGGATCAATGTTCATTAAGTCAAGCTAATATCATAGCTTCTTGAATCAGAAATTGTGCCATTGCATCGTCCGCTTCGCCATCTAGCCTACGTAGATGTGGCTTGGGCAGGCCGGAACATTACATAAGGCACCTGAGATCTTAGATGGGTCTGTGGCTGGTGCGGCTGAACCCAGGGGCCGCGAACCTGGGGAATTGTCACGGGAACAACGGCGGGCCCGACAGGCCGTTCAGGGCAGAACACCCTTGAGCTAGGCGCCCCAGAGGCTGCAGAGTGCTGCGCCGCTGATGAACAAGGTCAGCTTCAGATAGTCCAAGCGCGTGTTCAGTATGCGTAGGACGGAACAAAAGGTATTCAAGAGGAGTGCTTGGTCGCTGCTTCTGTTTATACACCGAGTATTAATCGGACAACATGCGAGGCAAGATCTGATGCCCATGGCCATGCCTATTGGTTGTCTTGTTTGGACGTCAACCCGGCCAGACGCGCCTTTGTTTCGATGTTCCAGTTGCCCGAGAGCGAAGGAGGTGAGGGATTGGGTGGAGGCGGATGTGCCACCTTGACGATGGAACGGGATGAAAAGGACGACTCCATATGTCTTGATTGGCTCAAGGGTTCACTCTGTCATCATGACTTGGCTGTAAACGTGGCCCCGCTCCATTTCCCTCGAGCTAACGCGTGGGCTTTCGCGACGTTCTGCAGACAATACCCCTATGTACCAGGGCCATGCACGCCTTTCCCTTCCTGGAACTCATGGGAGAAGCGCCGGCGGAAGAGCCCTAGGCACAGGGAAATTGAATGGGTGGGGATGACTCGGATTGGGGCGAGGGCGATTTGCATCCTACGATGGAACACACACTCGCTAGGAATGCATCGTAAATGCGCCCCAGCGCCTAGATGCCTTTGGTCGACAAGGGTTCTTGATCGGTATTACCCGGAGAAGGGGGAACGCAACATGTCGTTCTCCATTGGTAGGGATACCAGCAGGGGAAGATGGGGATTGCCAGACACAAAAGTGATAGCACAAAGGAGAAAGCAGGTGAGATGGGCGGCAAGGCCCGGCCAAGCATGGTTGAGACAGAACCTGGTGTCCTCTGTGAGGCCTGCTCGACACAACCACCTCCGGGTTGAAGAAGGAAGAACGAGGACTGCGGGGGTACATAAACAACAGAATCCTCGCACACGATGGCAGGGGAAAAAAGCAACCAAAGACCCATCGTGAGTCGAGCACGGACGCTATAGTACCGTAGAGCCCTCCGGCGGCTGTGGTCCTGCAGACCTGCCACCGGATATTCTTGAAGCAGCTCGGCTGCAGTTGATCCTCACGTGCTGTCTGTTAAGGCCATTGTCTAGAGCCCTCGGCACCCACCCTAGAGGCACACAGCCAGACGTACAGGATGCAGAGCCGGACGACAGCCAAGCGGATGACGGCGGCAGATGGATGCTACGTACGTATGTGTTGTGCATGCAGCCAAGAGTGTGGATAGCCGTGTGCCTCTGGCCACATGGTCGCTCATTACTAACAGACGCAGAGCGACAGATGCACAGCGAGCATCTATAAGACCAAACAGCTCGAAGCTGCACCGCTGTGCGACAAGAGGAAGAAACCAAATGCGTGGAGCAAAGGGGGTTGCCAGCCGCGACACGGTCCGAGGCGAGGCAACCCAGGTCCAAAGCTGGCCAGAGGGACGTGAGGGTATTTTCTGTGCGGTAGTGGTAAGGGGTACGTACATGGAGAGGGACGTGCCCGATTTGAACCCATAGCTGGCTGTGGCACGTCAGCGAAGTCTTGGCGTCGCCGATGGTACTGTATCGACGGAGCACGGAGATGGACGGGACGAGACACGCACAATGGGGATGGAGAAAAGGAAAAGGGGGAGGGGTGGCGTGATGTGGAGATGGAGGGGCGTGGTGCGCCTGTTTTGTGGATGGAAGGAAGAGAAAGGGGTGTGTGAGGCCGCGGCGCAAGGGGACACAGACGGCGTGCATCTATACATCGGTCGTGCAAGGCGAGCGAGACCTCTGCATATCATGACCACAAGCAGTGCATCATCCCCCCGCCCATCTCTTGGTATCATCCAGTCTCCACTGGTTGCCAGCAGGGGGGGGGGGCGCTCCAAGCGGCCTGGCCCTCTCAACCCCTGTTCCATCCATCTCCCAGTCTCCCCCATGCAGCAGGTACTGTAGGCCCCAGGTTCACCTCCGGTCCGTGGGTGCGTGCTTTGCGACTACATTAGTTGAGTCAACATGAGATAAAACACCGATGTTTTCGCAGCCTAGTGCACCCGTGCCAACAATGAGGTGCGCCCCCGGCGAGTCGCCGCGCCCACCACGCCTTTGCGCCTTCTTTTTCCTTTGCCCGTTCGGCTCTGCTCTGTACAGCCACACCCCCTTCGCTGGGGCAGCTTTGCTGTGCTTGTTAACGTCACACCGCCATGCGCAAGTGTTCCGGCTTGGCCCCACCCCGTCATTGTTTTCATCCTTGAGGTTCTTCCCTCATTACTTTGACCTCTTTTATTTTCCTGGCCTTGTTCAAGATTCCAGCCTCCTCGCCGGCCCCCGCCCCCTTTCCCACGTAATGTGAGGCAGTGTGGAAAATAATCCCTTCCAACCCTCATCCTTGTATCTGGTACAATTGTGACATGCCCAGCTGTTGCTCTTGGAGCTTCACAGCGCGCATCACGCATCATCACCTCGTATGGAGGACCTCACACTTGGCATTCCTACTTAAGTTCACAAGTTTGTCAACAAGTGGCTACTTCCTCAATGCTCCAAGTGCAAATCTGAACGAAACCCAATCAAAAGGCATTGCATCAAACTCGTCGTTTCGGTGATCATTCCGTTTGAAGGGTTGACCCCACTCGGCAATGGCATCTGTGGGCCAACCGTCACAGTGTCCGATACAGTAGTAGCACTCAGACTTCACTGAGTGTCCCATGCGTGGATAATGCGGCTGCAGAAGCGTGATCATCGACATCCCCGTGAGCCTAGCCAAGCACCGCCATCATCTTAACCAAGCTCGGTGAGCGAAAGGGCTTCCAGGTCAGCACTGTTGTTGTGTGATGAAATATTTCTACACTGAGCCAAGCAACCTGTTCCACTCAAGACCCTGGGGCTCAACGCGAGCATCGTGACTTTAGTACCACGCTCTGTGCCGGCTGGCTGCCGCCTCCCTCAAGGTTGAGCAGTGATAGTTTCAAGCGAGAGTTCTCTGAATGTAGCCTCAATTGTAGGACACCCCAACAAGGCTGAACCATGGAGATTACCTACGCCAACCCTCTCTCCCAATCCGCGCAGCCCATACTCATGTGCGCGGGATGGACTGCATCAACATGCTTTCCTATCATCTTGTCTCGAGCACTTGACATAAAGTGTTCGTCCTTTAGCCGGACACAGCTGACAAACACGTGTGTGGCTGCCCGAGGCGCTTGGCCGCGACACCACCACAGGCGGAAGCTCTAGTTGTAGCGGTGAGACTAGCATCCCTTGCTTTGCCTCTAGCCAGTGGCTTTCCGTTCCCAACCACTTTCAATCAACACCTCACTGGGGAAGAGTAATGATCTAGCTGCACCAGCTTGCTGAATTATCGGGAAGAGTCGTAGAAATACTGGCAATCCCGTGTCCATCGAAACCGTCATCCTTCGGGCAGCTGAGACAAGGCAGGGCCTCGACCATCTGCCCCTGTGCCGACACCTGAAGTCACGTGCCCCGCATCTGGCCAAACACTCCACAGCTTATCCTGCAGTTCATCAGGGGCAGATTCTCCCCGGATTGGCGCCCAGATGCACAAGCCCATTCATCCTCCGAGGGTGCCTAAGTCTGTTCTGCAGGCTGACTCACGAACAGTTGGACTGAAGCGAACGACGACTACACCGGTGAATCGACCTTTGCGTTTTCATTAGATCGCATGCTTAATCTTACAGGGTCACATAAGGCCTTCGCCAATGACATCGTTCAAGCCACTCAGAGTTTGTACCACTCACACCCTTCTGCCGTTGCCTTTTTCCAAGGCACTCAGCGTAATGTCTCAACATCTTGGACGGACTTCGCGCACGTGAGGACTGGCTGAGAGACGTGTCGCTGGTCACGATAACGTTCAGCTCCACCCACTATCTGAGGCTTCATCTGTACACCGTGAGGCTTGTGAAGGTTTGAAGAACAAAAAAGGGTTGTCCATGAATCGACTTCGGCAAGCACCGATGCAGGATAATGCGGAGTTTGTGAGTTGGTTTGCTTGTCATGCCGCTTCCCGAAGTCTTGTTGTGTGCGTCAGCGCAGAGCCGTGGTGAATCTGCCGCACACCTCCAAATGACTCCCGCCTCGAGTGTGCCTGGTCTGATGACGAGACTCACCCCCCGCAGTACGACAAAGCAAGAGGCGTGCCTGCAACAAAGTCCAGCGCCACATCATAATTCCTACAAGGAGTCTGAATTTGGGTACAGAAGCCTTGACAGTAGAAGCATATCTGCCGATGCAGTCGAGCAAGCTACAATGTAGACGAGTCGCTAACCAAGCGCACACGCGAAACGCAAGCAAGGGAACAGGAAGAAACGGAACCGAAGAAACTGACACAGCATCGGGCCCAAGCTACTAGACTAGCGCAGTGTGCAGTCCCGAGCAAACCTTCCCTTCCTTGGGCCCCCCATTCCCTCAGCGGCTCGTCTCCACCGTGGCAGCCCACGGCAGGGCAGCATCAACCATAAGGATAGCCCAATACCGTAAATAAAGTAGGTGCATGGGGGTGGCCCCGCTTAGCTTGGCACCATGACCCACCTGCACCCCTGGCCGTACGTCTAGCGCGCCCGTGCCTTCCCATTCCTTCTCGTGGGTTAGGGGAGTTCGTTCACCAGGTGGACAAGTCCTTCCTCCACAGCTCTGCCTCTCCCCAGCGGCCCGAACTCTCTTCCTCCCCTCCCCAATTTCGTCAAACTTGGATACGGCCTCATCGGCGCCCGGCGCTCCTCGACCCCCCTTTCCTGCCCAGCGCCGACCATCCGCCGGCTTCTTCTGTCCCGTCCCCCTTCTACTGAATTTTGACAACTCACGTCATTTGAGGCCACTTTATTTTGGTGGCCTCTTCGCGGCTTGCGCCAGGGTTTTCAACGGCGCGCTGAGATACCCTTCTATCCGCCCTCGATCAATCCACGTCTAGTTAACGGGTGAAGCAGCCTCCGGGCTTCAGCCAATCTCAACCCCTAAACAACATATTGTCCGGCGCGCTTCCGTCGAGACCAGTTTTGCCGTACACGCCTGCCGATCGCGACCCACGACGTCTTCACCATGGCGAACCACCATCCATCACCGCCCATAATGCAAATGCAGCAGCATCAGCCTCAAGCCGTCCCCCCTCAAGCCATGGGACATGGTCAATATCCCCCGTCGCAGGCTATTGCCACTATGAACGAGGCTGTGTGGATGCAGATAGGTAGGCGACTGGCGATGAACCTATGGCATCGATGTCGCGCAACATGCTGACCGTTGTTAGGGAGCTTTGCGGAGCTCTTGCGTACTCATGATGAGGCCATGAACGCCTATGAGCGTGCTCTAGCAGCCAACTCGCAGTCCACCCAAGCCCTCAACGCTATAGGCATGCTTCTCAAGGGCCGAGAAGCATTCGATAAGGCCCTTGAATTTTTCCGTGCCATTGTCCAGATCGAGCAGAATAACGGTGAAGCTTGGGGCAACCTTGGTATGTTCGAACAGTCTGAAAGCACTTTTACTTCTCGTACTAATCGCCATGTTCTTTTGATAGGCCACTGCTACCTGATGACGGAGAATTTGCAGAAAGCTTACGACGCGTACCAACAAGCCCTGGTCAATCTTCGTGATCCCAAGGTTTGTATTGCTTACGACCGCCTGATACGTATCATTTTGATCTGACTCGCGTAGGATCCCATGCTTTGGTACGGCATCGGAATTCTCTATGACCGATACGGCAGCTACGACTACGCTGAAGAGGCCTTTTCTCAGGTCATGCAGATACAGCCAGACTTTGAGAAGGCCAACGAGATCTACTTCAGGCTGGGTATCATCTACAAGCAACAGTCCAAGTTCAACCAGAGCCTTGACGTAAGCTGCGCGATATGTTGATGAGCTGATTTCACCTATACTGACTAAACCAGTGTTTCAAATATATTGTCAACTCGCCTCCAGGTCCTCTAACGCAAGAAGACATCTGGTTTCAGATTGGGCACGTCCATGAACAACAAAAAGACGTACGTCTCCGATCCATCATCATGACCATCGCCTTACTGATTTGTTATCTAGTTTGATAGCGCCAAGGCTGCATATCAGCGCGTTCTGGACCACTCGCCTAACCATGCCAAGGTTTTGCAACAGCTTGGGTGGCTACATCACCAACAGAGCAGTGCCTACGAGACCCAGGATCGTGCTATCCAGTACTTGGAAAAGTCTGTCTCAGCAGGTACGGCTTTCCTGCCTTGAAATTTCCCTATGCTCATATTGACAAACCACCGTGAAGATAACCAAGATGCCCAGAGTTGGTACCTTTTGGGCCGCTGCTACATGTCCCAACAAAAATATCCCAAGGCTTATGAAGCTTATCAGCAGGCTGTTTACCGTGACGGAAAGAACCCGACATTCTGGTGCTCGATTGGCGTACTCTACTACCAAATCAACCAGTACCGGGACGCATTGGATGCCTATTCACGGGCTATCCGTCTGAACCCGTACATTTCCGAAGTCTGGTACGACCTGGGAACACTGGTACGTCTGCTCCGCTGCAAAGCGTTTCTGCATGGACGGTGTTGACTGACTTGCCCGTAGTATGAATCATGCAACAACCAGATTGCAGATGCTCTCGACGCATACCAGCGTGCGGCAGAGCTCGACCCCGGGAATCCCCATATCAAGGCTCGCCTTCAGCTGCTACGTTCTGGCAATTCGGGACCACCACCCGCCGCCCCCCAGCCAGCTGACGTGCATCCCCAAGCTTACCAGGCTGCCGGGCCCGTTGGTCCTCAATGGGGCACCGCTACCCAACCTCCTCCTGGGCCACCACCTCCAGGTGCCGGAGATAACTGGGCAGGCCGATTGTCTAACGTCAACCCGCCTCCTCAGCCTCCCAATCCCTATGAGAATCGAGGAGAGCCTTTCCGAGTTGGACCGGTGCCGCCTGTGCAGCGCCAACCGAGCCCCCAACAGGAACAGCAGATGCGACAACCTTACCCGGATCCCAGCCGAGGTGGCCCTCCTCGTCGTGGCCCTTCACCTCCGCCAGCGCCACACCAGTACCCGCACCCTCCTCAGCCACCATCCCAGGGAGCGACACCCAGCGAAAGAAGAGTTGTCAATCCCAACTGGGGCGGACCCACGCCATCGGCTGTGCCATCTGCTAATGCTCCTCCATCGTCCAATACCAACGGGGCCAACCCGCCACCGAACGGCATGCCTCCGTTCCGGAATACGCATAGCCCCCGGTCTGATGGCCGGCCTGTTCACGACAACCGCATGCCGTCTCCCAAATCCGCGTATCCTCAGCATCAAGCGCCGCCACCGCCGCCACCGCATTACTCTCATCATGCCGAAATGCCACCACAAGGTGCACCGGATAATGGACCACCTCACCCATCCGCCATACCCGAGGCCCCCGTTCCCCGCGCTGACGAACGACCGTCGTCAGTCGGCCCCAAGCGAATGCGAGAATGGGAAGAGGAATCGGCTGCGAAAAAGCAAGCAAACGAGGAAAATCGTGCTCGTCTGGATGACTTGCATCACCGCCGGCCGTCTACGCCCCCCCTCGAAGGTTATCGTCGCAATTCTTCAGAGACTCGACGTGGAGATGAGCAGCGCCGCGTGGAGGAGCCGAGGAGGCCTGAAGAAGCACCACGCCACGCAAGTGATGTATACCACCCATCGGAGGCAGCGCACCACCCACAGAGCCACTCGGTCGGACCCAGTCACCTACCACCCATGCAGCCGAGTTCAGGACCTATGCAGGGTGTCAGCCACGAGAAGCCCCCGACGGTGGCTACTCCTAAGGAAGAACGCCCCGCATCTCTGGAACAGGCTGCTCCAGCTCCTCGTCCGCCCCAGCACGTGACAGAGCCGGAGCGAGCTGCACGAAAGATTGAGGTGAACGAAGATTATGACGACAGCGGCGAGGACGAGAAGAAGACTGCAGTTCTCACGAATGGATCGGGTTCGGCGGCGGCGGCGGCGGCGGATTTAAAGACATCTACTCCAGCAAATGGTGGAGTGAATGGGTCATCCGGACCAGTTCCCAAGGTCGAATAGAGAGCGATATTGGGAAACGTGCATCCTTATTCTCGAAACATTACCGAGTTTGGCCAAGTACTTTAATGTATATCACTTAAGCAGATGGGCTTTTTCTTTTTTCCTTTTTTTTTTTTTTTTTTCCCCCTTTGGGACTGCGGTATTCACTTGATGCAGATGGGATGGGTCAGGAGTAGGATATTGGCAATGCTTCAGCAACAAGTGCGGCAATGTAAAAAGTCGTTGACGGGACCGGGGGGGGTGAAGAATGAGAAGAAGAG
>KL660490.1:0-22175 GCA_000732775.1 Stachybotrys chlorohalonatus IBT 40285 | reverse complement strand
GAAGAAGAAGAAGAAGAAGAAGAAGAAGAAGAAGAAGGAGAAGTGGACCATGTATGGATAACTTGAAGATGTTGTCTCCAACAGCCTTTCACTGCTTGAATAATCCGTTCTCACTGCCCAAAAGCCATTCTTTTGCCCGTTGGACACCGCAAGATCCGTGCAAGAGCACATCCTAAGTCATGTGATATGGAAATCGGCCCTATAGGGGCTTGTGTTTGGTGAAGAGCCTTTTGGTTTCAGTACGTACCTCAGCTTAGGTAAGAATGTTCCATGGTGAGGATTGCACCACAGTCTGGCAGGTTAGGTCCTCCTGATGGGGGCACGGGCCCACACACAGCTTCGCACCAATATTCGCTTATTAGAATTTCGCACACAAATATTCCTCTCGACTTTTTTCTCCTCCACGCAGGCTTCGTCAACACATCCGACTAACCCACCAATCCATCAGTCGCCCATCATGAGTGTAAGAACGAAGCAAGATATTCACGAGCGAACACGAAGTTGACAATTGATTCACAGCACCGAAAGTACGAGGCTCCCCGCCACGGCTCTCTCGCCTACCTGCCGCGAAAGCGTGCTGCCCGCCACCGCGGAAAGGTCAAGTCGTAAGTCTCGAAGATGGAAACCCCTTGGATGTGCAAACATTCTCTTGCTTGAGAGAGAGGAGAACATGGAGCTGATTCAATTGGCATCGGTAGCTTCCCCAAGGATGACGCCAAGAAGCCCGTCCACCTGACCGCCGCCCTGGGCTACAAGGCCGGCATGACCACCATCGTCCGCGACCTCGACCGACCAGGCGCAAAGGCCAACAAGAAGGAGGTTGTCGAGGCCGTCTCGATCGTTGATACCCCACCTGTACGAACAATGCAGCCCGCTTGGCTATGTGCCTATGGCTAACATCTTTTAGATGATCGTTGTTGGTCTCGTGGGTTACGTTGAGACCCCCCGTGGTCTCCGCTCCCTCACCACCGTCTGGGCCGAGCATCTGAGCGACGAGCTCAAGCGCCGCTTCTACAAGAACTGGTACAAGAGCAAGAAGAAGGCCTTCACCAAGTACGCCAAGAAGCACTCCGAGAGCAGCGGCGCCTCCATCACCCGCGAGCTCGAGCGCATCAAGAAGTACTGCACCGTCGTCCGCGTTCTGGCTCACACCCAGATTCGCAAGACCCCCCTCAAGCAGAAGAAGGCCCACTTGATGGAGATCCAGATCAACGGTGGCTCCGTCGCCGACAAGGTCCAGTTCGGCCGCGACCTCTTCGAGAAGCCTGTTTCCATCGACTCCGTCTTCGAGCAGGACGAGGTTATCGACGTCATTGCCGTCACCAAGGGTCACGGTTTCAGCGGTGTCACCTCCCGTTGGGGCACCAAGAAGCTCCCTCGTAAGACTCACAAGGGTCTCCGTAAGGTTGCTTGTATTGGTGCTTGGCATCCTTCCCACGTCCAGTGGACCGTTGCCCGCGCTGGTCAGCGCGGTTACCACCACCGTACCTCGGTCAACCACAAGATCTACCGTATTGGCCGTGCCGGCGCAGAGGACAGCGCCTCCACCGATGTGGATGTTACCAAGAAGAAGATCACTCCGTATGTTTTACTCTTGTCCAACAGATTGTTTAACCGCTTGCTAACACGGAAATAGCCTGGGTGGCTTTGTTCGCTATGGTGAGGTGAACAACGACTGGGTCATGGTCAAGGGCTCCATCCCCGGTACCAAGAAGCGTGTCGTGACTCTGCGTAAGTCCATGTGGGTGCACACCTCGCGCAAGGCTCTGGAGAAGATCAACCTCAAGTGGATCGACACCTCGTCCGAGTTTGGTCACGGTGCTTTCCAGACTCCGGCGGAGAAGAAGCAGTACCAGGGTACCCTCAAGAAGGACCTGGCCACCGCATAGACGGCAGCCTGTTTCCTTTAATGTCTGGGCCATTGCATTGGTGTCGAGGATTGGTTTTTGCCATGATTTTGGGGCTGGGTTAGGCTTCACAACGGAATGAAGATAAAAGTCCATGTAGAGGGACCCACGAATACTGAAATGATTCCCCAATCTGACGATGTATGACAATTTACTCACGTCTTGGCGACCTCTAATCGTGCATGTACTGGAACCATCGTATATGCTTTTAGTAGCTAGCCGTATCATAAGGTTGTTGTGTAAACCGAACTTGTGAATTTTCAGATCACGAGACATGCGGATTTGCATGATTCCAGTAAGACAATGGCGACCTGACGTCACCCCACATTGGTCGAAAGCGAATCCAGATATACCTGGACCTTTCAGTCAGCACCTCGCTACTTTTGCTCAATGACGCTTCCTAGCCACATTCATCGAATACTGCCCACCACAACAAGACGATTACCATCAGCGAACTTCCATTACGCTGCGTCAGCTCCTTTACTGTTACTCCATTTCCGAATCAAACCCCGAGGTCGCACATTGCCGCTGCACAACCGAGGCTTCCTCAGCCTGCGCAACCACAAGCTAGCAAGACAGGAATCGTCACAAAATCAATCTCTGGAAATGGCAAGCGACGAGGACTATATGGCCTTTCTGAATAAGGCGAACGAGGACACGAGCAATGGCCACGCGGCATCTGTCAAAAACAAACAACCTGCCCAGTTTAAGACCAAGGATAGTGGCAGCCAGGTGCCTGGGCCCATTCAAGCCGCGGTCAGTGATGCGGTATACACAAGCGACGCCGACGAACCCTTTGAGGCGGTTTCCCTGAAGTGGGAGGGCAATGGCCTGCCGGACGAAGGTGAGTCTTATCGCCGACAGTCAACTTTACACTGCCCTCTTGTCATGCCCCGTCTCTCCCTGTCCCTTTGCCCTTGGCGAAAATCACTATCAGATCGAAGATCTGGGGTCATGTTGAGAAATCTACTAACGTAACATCCCAATAGTCGAATTCGCCAAACTGATTGAGCACTGGGATCCCGAAAGCGCAGACATCACGATCCTGGATCCGATTGACTGGGACTCGAGCGGAGCTTACTCCAAGTTAATAGAGGCAGTCCGAGAAGCGACCCGCGGCAACGATGTAAGAGTGTACCGGGTGACGAAGGATAAAACCAGGGCGGAGTACTGGCTGGTGTCGGGCGAGCAGGGCAAGATTGTGGGAGCCAAGGCCCTCAGCGTAGAGAGCTGATTATGCTTTACCCCAAGTTGGATTTGGAATTATGTATGGTCTGCGTGGGTATTGAGAATACTCGACTGGATTTCTGACAGGATTTTGATGGTGGATGCTCCCTTACGAGCACTGGATAGGCAGTTAGTACAGTAGGACTTGCCTGATCCAACCCCTGGGTATGTGCACGGCATTGACGGCCTGTCCAATTCTAGCAGATCCCACCCTCTGTTTCTACCATGCAACCTGCGATGCCGCTCGACAGCAGTTGACCACATCTCGCAGCGCCCCTAACTGTGTCCAGCATTCATGAAGTATCCTTCCATCAAACCCAGCTGTGGCGGTACTCAAAACGGGCCCAGCATGGTCGGGTCTCTGTTAGTGTGGTAGACCCCGCAACCCCCACCAAGGGTCCAGGTCTCGTTTATCTCGGTTGCGCCCATTGGCGAACCTTTATTCCCCCCAGTCTAAATATCGATAACCAGATATTGGTTCGTGGCGTGACTCAATTGTTGCAACGGCACTTTCCTCCGCCTGGTACCTGCTGCTTGTCCGCGACATCCAGCCCGAAAACTAGTCGCAATGGCAGGTTTGGTAAGTCATGCCACTTCCCTTCGGCATATTCTCGCGTGGTATGCTAGGTGCTTGCCCTGCTAATGCGTGCCTTGCCGATGTCGCAGCTTGGTGTAGTTCCGTCGCTCGACAGAGTACGGGAGATCGTCCATCAGCCGTACACAGGCAGCAGGAAGCCGACCCTCGTCCCCGTCTACCGTCAGCTCTCCTCGGATCTCATCACGCCGTCGGCCGCATACCTCAAGCTCGTCGCGCACTCCAAATCCTCCGACTACTCCTTCCTCTTCGAGTCGGCCGCCACCGAGCAGGTCGGCCGGTACAGCTTCGTCGGCGCCGGCCCGCGCAAGGTCATCGCCACGGGCCCCGGCCATGGGCCCGAGACGGACCCTCTGCCCGCGCTCGAGCGCGAGCTGGCCGCGCACGTCGTGGCACATGTGCCGGAGTTGAAGCTGCCGCCGCTGCTGGGTGGCGCAATCGGCTACGTGGGCTACGACTGCGTGCGCTACTTTGAGCCCAAGACGGCGCGGCCACTGAAGGATGTGCTCAAGATCCCCGAGTCCTTCTTCATGCTTTACGACACCATTATCGCGCTGGATAGATTCCTGGGCGTCATCAAAGTCATTACATACGTCGCCGTCCCCCAGGATGAGACCTCGCCGAAGCTGGACGAGGCCTACGCCCAAGCGGTGAAGACAATCGATGAACTGGTGGACATCATCAACTCGCCGGAGACGCCGCTGCCGGAGCAGCCCCCCATCCTGACAGGCCAGGAATACACATCCAACATCGGCAAGGAAGGATACATGGCGCACGTGTCCAAGCTTAAGGAACGCATCGTTGCCGGCGACATCATCCAGGCCGTGCCCTCGCAGCGCTTCGCCCGGCCCACGAACCTACACCCCTTCAACATCTACAGGCACCTACGCACCGTCAACCCGTCGCCGTATATGTTCTACGTGGACTGCAAGGACTTCCAGATCGTGGGGGCCTCGCCCGAGCTGCTGGTCAAGAGCGAGGGCGGCCGCATCATCACGCACCCGATCGCGGGCACGGTCAAGCGCGGCAGGACGCCCGAGGAGGACCAGCGCCTCGCCGACGAGCTGCGCGGCTCGCTCAAGGACCGCGCCGAGCACGTCATGCTGGTCGACCTGGCGCGCAACGACGTCAACCGCGTCGCCGACCCCCTGACGGTCCGCGTCGACCGCCTCATGGTCGTCGAGAAGTTCAGCCACGTCCAGCACCTCGTCTCCCAGGTCTCGGGCGTCCTGCGCCCGGGCCAGACCCGCTTCGACGCCTTCCGCTCCATCTTCCCCGCCGGCACCGTCTCAGGCGCCCCCAAGGTCAAGGCCATGGAGCTCATCGCCGAGCTGGAGAAGGAGAAGCGCGGCATCTACGCCGGCGCCGTGGGCTACTTTGGCTACGGCGGGCTGGACGAGAAGGGGCAGGAAGTCGAGGGTGCTATGGATACGTGCATTGCATTGAGGACGATGATGACCAAGGACGGGGTGGCGTATCTTCAAGCCGGTAGGTTGACGTGCGAATCATTCTGTATTGATCTCACCATTAATGTTGTTTCCCAGGTGGCGGTATCGTATTCGACTCAGATGAGTACGAGGAGTGGATGGAGACCATCAACAAGCTGGGAGCCAACATGCAGTGCATAACGACGGCAGAGGAACTTTACCAAAGCCAACAGTAGGGACTAGCGATGGTGGTAAAAAGGGACAATTCAGGAACGGCGTAGTCAAGACGGCAAAAGTTGGGGGAGTTGGTGCAAGTGTTTACCTACATTGGCCACATATATCATAGTTTTCATGGGACATAGACGTTGCTGAATGGATTCACGTAAATGGGATGTATGTATTGTGTTTCGACGGGAAATGAGACAGTACGTGATATCATGATGGCTAGTATCCTGTCGCCGCAGTTCCAACCAGGTCAACCCGACCAATCCTGAGTTTGCCAGTCCCCAGCACTACCTTCCATTAAAAATGACACAAATGCAGTGCTGAAACTCCTTGCAGTGCTGTAGAATGCAATCAAATCAAATATTCATTCATGACGGTCCCGTCAGCCTTCCCCCTTTTTGAGAAATCAAACCCGTCAGAGTACGTGGTAAAAGTGTAGAGAATACTAGACAATGCGAAACAAATGGCAACTGCTCCGAGATGCGAGAGAACGCTATTCCGTAGAGCTCAAATAAGGCACTGGGGTATCCCGCTTAGGCGTCCCGTGCTCTGGCGGGATAGGGGTGTCTCGCCTGTTCTGCCTAAGTTCCGGGATGGGGGAGTCCCGCCTTCTCAGAAGTTGTTGAAGTTCGCCGAGTCGCTTGGGCGCGGTTGGGGTTTTGACGTCCAGCTCCATATCACTACTTGGCATGCTGTCTTCTGAGGCGAGGCTGCTCGCAGTGTCAGACATGTCGGTGTCAAAGCAGTCCGAGCTCGAATCGACACTCCCAGTGCTTTCGATGCTTGGTGTCGGTGTGGCAAGATAAGCAGCTTGAGGGCCTTCGATAGTAGGAGTAGTTGCCTCGTCTGGCGTTTCCTTTTGCCTCTTGGCCCTGGCATTCTCAGCCCGGATGGCAGCCATTGAGCCGCTGACCTCATCATTATTATGCTCATCCTCGGCGTCTTGTCCAATGGTCCAGACCCATCGGCGCTTCTTGTCTCTGCGGGGACGCTTCCGAATACCCGAAGGTGCTACCGGCGACAGTTGCGATGCCGACCCAAGGCTTGCGAGGCGGCGTTGCATGTCCTCGAAAGGCCCGGGGGTTTGGCCTCCGTCCTGGATCTCGTTTGGCTCAAATGCGGTTGCCAAGTCGACCGCGGCGTGAGGCTGGAGCAGTTGAGATGAAGGCGAGTTCGGGGAGGCTTCTTCCACAAGAAGGTCGATGTGTGACTTGATATATTTGCTGTTTATGATCTCCTGGGTTAGGGGATTATTGTATTCGACCCTTTTACCTGCCTTCTCCTGAAGTCGGACTGACTGTCGTCGAGGGGAAAGGGCAGTCCTGGGAGGCAGTGGGGAGTTGCGCAGAATGCTGTGTAATGTCCTTGGGTGGGTGTAAGGTAATTGTAATCCCAATCCGTTGATCTGAGTCGCGGAGGGCCTCCGGCGACGAGGACTTCGTGCCTCGACAGGCGAGGTGCGATCCCTTGCTGGCATAGACGGCTTACGCGCGGTGTCGGCGGCCGAGAAGGTAAAGACGGTAGAGTTGGGGGTGGCAGGCCCGGCGGAGAGAGGTGGCGTCGCCGTCATGGCGCTGGGAAAGATCATCTCCAGGTTTGCCGGGGACGCAGGGTGCGCCGTCAAGGGCGTCTCGGGGTACGTGGCAACATACGGGGTTGCTATCCTCTGCTTGGGGTTCTTGGCTTCGACAGGCGAGGAAATGCTGAAGGAT
Source organism: Stachybotrys chlorohalonatus IBT 40285 (assembly GCA_000732775.1). NCBI lineage: Eukaryota > Fungi > Ascomycota > Sordariomycetes > Hypocreales > Stachybotryaceae > Stachybotrys > Stachybotrys chlorohalonatus. The sequence continues at coordinate 15,082 of KL660490.1, read as the reverse complement.
TGGAGAGTGTTGATGGCTGTCAGAGGTGTTGACCTCTCTATGGCTGTCACGTAGACGTTGGAGAGGGTGTTGAAGGCGGTTGGGTCGGAGGGGTCGACTGGGAAGCCTCTAGTAGACCTGACGGCAGGCCCGCATGAGGTTTTGATCTTGAGAGAAAGCCGCGGCTTCTTGCCTGGGTTTTGCAGAGTCGCCATGGCGGATGGTGTGTGTGTGAGTGCCGTTCAGTCGGCCTTGGTAAGACGAGATAAGGATTAAACAGGAGATTGAGGATTCAAGTCAAGTCGAAGCGGAATGAAACAAAGTTTAGAAGGCTGGTCTAGAAAGAAGTCGAGTGGTAGATCATGCGCTGTGCCGCGATGATGAGTGTTGTGTGCGTGTCCAGCAAGACGGAGAATAGATGGGTATGTCAAGGCCAAGGTAACCTCCCAGATGGAGCCTGGTTACGTGGTGAGGCAAGCGCCAGGATCTGACAGGCCAGGATACGTTGAGTGTTTGAGGAGGTATAAGGTGGGAAGGGGGAAACAGGAAGAGAAACAACGGCAGACGGTTTGGGGGTTTGGGGAAGCCTGGATGAGGCCGAGGGCTGGGCGTCTATATAATACGACGCTGTTGGTTTGGAAGTGTGTCGAGGATGGTCCAATGGGAGGCAGACATGCATACCGCTGTTGCTAGACGAGGGGTTAGACGCACATTCATGCACTCGAATGCAGTGTGATTGACGATGATGGAGGGATGGACGCGGTTGGTCCGTCCAGTGTTTACCATGCCTTTGCTGCCGTTAGTCGTTACGGGCACTTTTCTTTCTTTTCTTCGTCTTCTTTCATTCTTTCAACCCTCAACCCACTGCCTGCGCTCGCTGGTCTGCCGTAAGACTCGGTTCGCTCGCTTGCTCTGCTCCCTGACCCTGGTGCGCACGCCATGGCGACACGGCAGCGTTGCGAATAGTGTCTGATTTAGGAACTCCCCGGAGCAGGCCCTAACAAGGGTCAAGGACGACGAACCCGACAGACCCAGCAGGGCAAGGCGAGGGAAGCAAGGGGCAGGCGAGGGTGTGAGCTCGAGCTTCCTGGTTGGCTATTCTTGGTCGAACATGGTGGGAAACAAGCGCCAGTCTCACGTTGGAGGGCGCTGGAGAGGTACCGCTAGCGCGTTACAGGGGGCTTGGCTGGAGTCACAAGAGTCACAAGAGTCTCCAGAGTCCGCTGGGTGACTGTGGGGGGGGTTGCAGAAGGAGGGGGGAGGAGAAGGACAAAGGCAACGAATCAAGCGCGGCTCGCGGCGTCTATTTCCTGCAGGCCAGCTGTGCTCGTCACAGGCTGATCCCGCTGGCTTGGGCGGCGAGGCGGCTAACCCCCATCGCACCGCGCCCGTGATTGGCCCGTGTCCGGCGTTTAACCAAGAGCCCAAGCCAACCCACCGCTGCTGAAGCTGCAGAGGCTGCCCACTAGCGATTCTCTCCATTCCATCCACCATTCCAGACCGTTTACTCTCGATCCTTCATCATGAAGCCGGACGATGTGTAATTGGGGCCCGGATGTCGTGGGATCGTGATATGGCCGACGTGGGCCGGTTCTCGCAGCACCAGACTCCGAATCCCGCCCAGACCAGACCAGCCCAGCCCAGGCCATGCTGGACGATGCCCTGCGCCTGTTGTGCCTATGCCTGTGCCTTGTTCCCCTGCCTAGCACTCCGTACTCCGTACTCGGGATAAACAACTAGCCACGAGGATCCTTCTCTCGGCCTTTTGGATCTTTGGTGTCCGCACCGCGCACTGTTATTATCAGCTATTAGGAGCCCCGGATCCACCTCCCACTAGGCAGGGCTTGTTAGATAATACGCCGCAGTTCGAACAGACGCCGTAGAGATGGATCCGTGGGCTTGGGCTCCCAGACAAGTAAACAAACATACGGTGAGTTGTGCGGTTTGCTTGGCAAGAAGGGATCCAGCGAGCAACGCGGAATTGCCTGGAGATACCCTTCCCAATCCGAAAATAATTCAACAGACAAGATTGGAGGGAAGAAGCGGCGGAGGGCGGGACCAAGGAATAGGCCAACCAACGTTTGACCGCCAACAGCGCTTCAACCAACTTCATGTTCACGTGTGCAGAGATTACCCCCGATCTCAGCTGCAGGGAGATGGTACACTGCCAGCCTCATGGGCTCAGGTCATGACGAAGCTGACGATGTGGAAGCCAAGAGGGCGCATTTGGGGGCCATCGCACCAGATCTCGCACTCTGATGTCGCAGCCACCATTCCGGGAAACAGTTTAAACGTCGCGTGGGACCCGTTCAAAGACACGCTTCCACATACATTGCCGTCAGCCGCGGCCCATGCAGTGGCTGTACACGACACCGTTGTTGTCGTCAAACGGTTGAACAACAACCTCCCCTCTCCCCCTGAATGCCCTAACCCATCGATGTTATTCTCTTGCACCTAGTTTAGTCCCCCCCTATATTTACGCGTAGCTCTCTGCTCGAATAGCAGGGCCTTTCTTCATTGGGCGTGCAAGACGATGTCTTTCTTTGTCCGTAACTATCGGAGGGTTTCACCGGCCGCACTCTCGTGTGGGGATCCGGCGCGGCCGGTCATCAAGGAAACAAACAAAGACACGCTGGGCCGTACCATCGGCGACCCACGGTCCGTTACAGTACTGGAGACCTGGAGCTGCGGGTTGGGGGAGAATGCTTGACTGAAACATGCCAACAGTGCCCCTGATAATCGCAGACGATTACAGTACTGGCACTTGAACTGTCTACGACGGGGCGGGGATGGGTCGCACGAACCTCGGGACGATACATCCATTGTTTGCAATAAGCAGAGAGGCGGTTTGCATCTTCCTGGGATCTTCAGTGCTGTAAGCGGCTGGACTCAGGCCCCAGATCCTGCCTCGTGCGTTGATCTATCCAGATATACCGGAAATCCTGCGGACACATTCAAAGCACCCGTCTTCAACTCCATTGCCATCCTCGACGATACGCGGCCCGGGGCATTTTGAGTCCTTCCCGCCAATGCCTAGCTTCCCCAGGTAACCCTTGTCTACGTGGACGTGTTCGTCTAGGACCTTGGAGGGGTTTGGGTTACAGGGGGGCGAGGGGCTGCGTGGTTGGAAGCTCTGTGGAATATTCTGCCGAAATGGAGCTCCATCTATCAAAAAGCTAGAGCCCGGGAGACCTAACAATAGACCAGACACCCGTGAAGAGACATGGTATGGGCCTACATGGTATTTCGTCAACACGGGAAGCCTCCTATCTTGCATCGACAACGAGACCATGCCAGAGAAAAGCCCCTGTATGACTTTTGCCAGGCTACTGTAGATACCGTGGCTGTCCAGAGGCCCCCTCAAGGGGTGCCCCTTCCTTGGTGTTTGCGGGCCGTCAAGGGCTCTGCAGTGGCTTGTTTTATTAGTCACCCAAGCAAGCCAAGGTTCACCGTACCTAATAATAGTAAGCAGGCCATGACCTCTCCTCGCTCCTGACCGTCGATCTGTCTCAGTCTGGGATTCATCAACGGCGCCGAGGCAATCTTAACTGGCCCCTTGCTGTGACCAAATCCGCACCTGTTGTTCTTTGCCTACAGTTCATCAACTCGGTAGCTCGGCATGGAAGGCCAGCATCGTCGACCGTCTTGGCGACCATCAACATAGAACCCCCTCTCGCTCATCCTGCGTTATGGGCAGAGCCCTGGACGCCCATCTGGCCGGCGGAAAATGGATGCCCAAGTGAAGAAGGCTCCCAGGGGGAAGAACGATCGAATCATCCTGCAATTTGTTCGTGGTCCAAGTCTTCCTCGTCTCTACCACGGTGCGAATCCTTACTCGGCACAGGACTATGACTGCTTCTACGCCCAGGTTCTGGAGCACAAGAACCCGGCACTGAAGAATCAACCTTTGGGGGTCAGGCAGAAGAACATCCTAGCAACGTGCAATTACAATGCCCGTCGCCTTGGAGTCAGGAAGCTGATGCTTGCTTCCGAAGCCAAGAGGCTTTGCCCTGATCTCGTCCTTGTAAACGGCGAGGATCTCACTCCCTTCCGCGATGTGAGCAAAATTCTTTTCAATTTCCTGAGGTCCCACTCGTGGAACAACAAGGTAGAGCGCTTGGGCTTCGACGAGGTCTTCATGGGTACGCAGCCTGGTCGCCTCTTCTCCTCGGGGTGCCGTGGCTGTAGCTAAGCGCTTGCAGATGTCACCGACATTGTCGACTACAACATGTTCTGTCTAAATCGAGCCTGTCTGTCGGATTCTTTCTTTTATTTGTCCCGGGATGATCCCCTCGTTGGCTTTGGCTGTGATCTTACGTCCATAGCAGGATGCATGGAGGGCTCGGTGCCCCAAGGCTTCGATATTGAAAACCCCTTGTACCTACGTCTACTGCTTGGCTCTCATCTTGCCATGCACCTGCGACTAAAGATTGAGCAGGAGTTTGGGTACACATCGACTTGCGGTATCTCCACCAACAAGTTGCTAAGCAAACTAGTTGGTGCCCGAAATAAGCCTCGGAACCAGACCACACTGGTAGCATTCACAGAGCAGGATGTTGTCGGGTTTATTGACCAACATGCATTGCGAAAGGTACCAGGCATCGGGTTCAAATCAGGCCTTCTGCTAGAAGCCCATATAACTTCAAAACAACAAGGGCCAGACTCGCATTCCTCGGACGTGACGGTGACTGCCGGCCAAGTCCGCCTACATCCGTCCATTGCACTAGGCTTCCTGGAGACTTTACTGGGAGGACCGGGTTCTGAAAGAGGCATAGGAGCTCGAGTCTGGGGTCTTCTCCACGGTGTAGATCCAGCCGAAGTCAAGGAAGCCACCGACTTTCCGGCACAAATAAGCATCGAGGACACCTACAAGGGCCTGGAGGCTGTAGCGTCAATTACCTCGGAGCTACGCAAGTTGTCGCGCTCTTTGGTGCGAAGGATGAGGATAGAGCTTCTGGTCAATGATCCGCCCGGCGCAGCGACTTCGCAACGGTGGATCGCCAGACCCAGGACTCTCCGCTTGTCCATACGATCGTGGCCACGACCCAACGGGAGCCAGAATTTCAGTCGCGTATCTCGGTCCACGGCCCTGCCAAGCTTTGTCTTTGATACCAATGTAGACGTTGTGCAAATTGCTGAGCGCCTCGTCGCCGAGTCTTTGTTGCCTCTTTTTCATCGCTTCGAGGGCAACAAGGATCACCAGTGGAACCTCCAGCTAATCAATATCTGTGTTGCTAACATGGCACCGGGGGCGACCGAAGACAAAGCAGGTGTTGGCAGGGATATTTCCGTCATGTTCAAGAACCAGTATGAGACTTTGCGTCCTTTTCGGATCACGTCAACGTCGGATGAGGAAACAGAGGCCACCCAGGAAAGTCCTCCACTTCTGTTTGCCGAGGAACCGGATGCGGATCAGTCCTGGGGTGACACAAAGATTCCACCATGTCCGGTATGCAGTCACGCAATCCCGCTGTTTGCCCAGGCGGCTCATGCAAGGTACCACGAGCTAGAGGATTGAACTGGTAGAGATATCCGTCTCGTTTGTATCGGCTGTGAAAGCTCGGCGCAAATGGTTGGATAGGTCATGGCCTGCTGCACAACAATCACCCCGCCACCCTCAATGTCAATGCTTCAGGCGGGTATGACAACTGGGTATGTGAACCACTGCCGGTGCAAGACATTTCGTGCCGCAAGATGAATTGTAGTAGCGAGCTGGAACTATATGCGACCCCAGGTTCAATCTTGGCCACCTCTGTAACCGGTGCCTCAAGACTGGTGGTACAGCGTGAATGCCTACGCTCGGTGGCTTGCCCTCCTTCGTCTCTACCCTGCGAGGGTCAGGCAAAGAGCTCAGATAGGAGTATCGGGCTAGCTCGGAGTTGTCTGAGGCTTGGATTCGACAACGCCTATGTCTTGGAGATGTAGTAGCAGCCCTATGGCGCATCTTCCCGTCCAACGTGCAGCGAAACGTGCGAACCGGGATACATGTCATATAACGGTACGGTACGAGGACTACAACCCGCCTTTCGCGTCGCACAGCTAGGTTCCCATTGTTGGGGGGAGCATCGCCTTCTATGGTGATGAAGTACATCCCGCAGACAAAGGGAATTGGACTCCTTTTTGCACACATAGGCCGGCCAGCCACCAACGCGTTGGCTCGTTCATCGGCTGGGCTGCAATCAATTCCCTTCTTGCGCATGTTTCTCGATTAGGCAGAGGCAGAGACTCTCAAGGGATGGTAACTGCTCAGAACGTGCCTTTCAGAGTCTTCCATCCGCCAAGAACCGCGGATGAGTCTGCTTCTACAGTCAGCTTTGATTCTCGAGCTCTGGTGGGGCGGCAAAAAGTGGAAGAAGACGGAAGGTTGGATAGCCGTCAAGGTCAGCGTCCGCAATAATGGTTCCTGTTTCACCACATACCTTAGGGACAGGCTTGCACGTAGCCGTTGCGGGCTCTATGTTGGTTCGTGGCTATATCTTGCTTGATTTTGTAGTCACGTAGTCCTTCAATGACAGCTTTCGAAAGAGCATGGAGCAAATAAGTGGCAGCGTGCCAGGGATATACCAGAGCATCCCGCAAAGCCGCACGCCAATGTCGAAGTTTTCGTATGATCTCCGTCCTCGCTGCTCGTACCGTCGCTCGGTAGCCCCCTTTTGGTTGAGGCGATGTCTTGTTCCCTGTCCGGCGCGTTTGAGCCACAGCATGCTAGCAGCGTTGCCTTTCACCCACTCACGCGCGGATACGGAACTGCACCGCAGGTGTCGTACATCAAAGGGTGACTGTTACTAGCCTTTACGGGGAGGGGAGCGTGCCGTCGGCTGCGGCAGTCTTGGTAGGCCCGTTTCTAGTTGTGCATGTTTCGACGGCTGTGATCTTGGAGCAGAGAAGGATGTAGGCATCCGTCTTCCTCTTCCTGGAACACTGCTGAAGCAATGATAAGTCTGCATGAGAAGGCTTCGCACTTGACTGTCTGCTTGGTACGGCCGATTGAAGGGAAATAGCAAACGCCGCGTTCCACAGATAGGCGCTGGGTTATAGCAGCTGGTCTTGGCTAAAGGTACTCGTCGTTCACGGAGACAGACGCGAGGGGTGAATGGCTGGGGGAGTTGGGATGAATCCACGAGGAAGCACAAGGACCCTTTTTGTTGGTCCAAGCAGGTCAATGGATTGCCACAATCAACTGAACGTGCGTCTATGCCATCACGTCACAGGAACAAACCGCTCCTGCTGTTCCTTGGTGTTTCTATCGCCAGCACAGGAGGTGCTGCCAGTAGCTGCCACTGGCACGACACTGCCAGGCACATTGTCACTCGCTCGTGCGACTGCCAGTCACATCACTTTTCCCTCTATCCTTATCCTCTCTGCGTTTCCGAACATTTAACAGGTAACGCCGAGTAGCACCGACGAGGGTTGAAGCACGCCTGGGCATCACTGCTGCTGCCCATCACTCCTTCCGTCTCAGTACCTTCCTAGCCTCACATTCTCGTTCTCCTCACCTAGTACCTGCCCTCCATTCGGTCTGTCCTTCCTCGCACTCCCTCTTTCTATCGCTTCTCCGGTCACGCCCATCCTTTCGCCTCCCACGTCCCATCTACCTGCCAACCACATCCCCCCTCTCCTTCGTCCAACCCAACTCCCGGCCTAGTGCTTTCGGCCTGCTCAGAACAGCACCGTCTGCCTTGCGCTGCGGCCGATCCGTCGTCATTGCATGGCCTTGTTCTTTCTCGTACCGTTTCTAGACCGGATGCCGCCTGGTTCAATCCCGTTGTCGTCGCCGTTGTCTTGCTCGGAGTAGCCTCTCACGCTTTCAGGATTCATTCATCCAACTCCTATGCATAATCTTCGATCCTGAGCTGTTTGATCAAGCCGACTTCACAGCTCTGGTCTGTATCGAGCGCATAGATCGGTCCTTCATATTGTCCCGAGGGCGTAGGTGAAGCGTGTGTATCCTTGGGCGAGCAAGAGGCAGGCATACGAGCCGCCACCGACCCCATGACTCGAGGTGCGCGCAACGGTGGACACCACGCTTCTCGGCGGCCCATCGATTTGACGGGAACAATCTCCCTTGCCGAGAAGAACGACCTAGTGACCCTGGTCAACGCAATAACCGAGAAGATGCTCAACGACATCAGCAGCATCTTCGACTCCCCCCCTATTACCCCTATCCAGGGTTACCATGGCCATCACCATTGGTTATCACTGTCCCTCTTGATTCACAAAGGAAACAAGGAGAACGCCCCTCCGACGAATCATGCTGGGAAGTCAACCCAAGGAGACGGCTCGAAATCATACAGCAAGACGCACCATATCATTGAGAAGGAGGAAAAGGAGGCAATGACCCCGCAGCTTCAAGAATTGAAGAAAGAAGCCGTGACTTTCTACCAGAAATGGCAGACACTGTTTCTCAATCGTATTAGAGAGCTGAGCGTTCAAGAACAGCCTGCTCAAGCAAATGGACCACCGTTCCAGTCCCGGGGCCGTGGACGTGGTGCTCGGGGAAGTGTTCGTGGCAGAGGAGGTCGCGCTGCCGGTAAAGCAAGCCGTGGCAGCCTAACTCTTGCAACAAGTACCGTCATTCCACGCTCCATCCACGTACCGCTACTTTCGGCTTGGACTTAACAGAAACTGACCTTGTAGTAGGCCCTCCCCGAACGCCGTCGAGCCATATTGATCACCAATTGTCAAGCCGCTTCCCTCCTATTCCGACTTCGCTGTGGAAACTAGATCCGAGCAAGCGCAGGCTTCTACTACACATTGTGTTTCTCCTCATTTTGTCCTTGCAGGAGTACACGGCATACTCACGCCTACTGCTGCTCAACCTGACGTCCTCGCTCAATCTGCCGCTGGAATACTTCCACAAGGAAGAAACACGCCTTGCCCGGGGTTTGTCTCAGAGTGCTCTAGATGTTCCGGTAGAATATTCTGGGGAGCAAAAGCCAGAAGAGAACAAGGTCACCAAGAAGTGGAAGCTTGGTTTGGGACACGGGGGCTTTAAACCTTCGGGAGACATGCACGCCGCCCTGAAGGCCGTTGGTGTAGGCACTGATCAAGGTGGTCTCGGCTTATCTTGCTCCACCGCTGCAGCGCTCCTGGGTGCCATGGCTGAATACGGTCAGTTGGTGGGTTGTTTATTCGGAATCACCAGTGCCCGACCTGTATGCAAAGTCATAGAAGGTTTCGGCAGAGATATCCAGGACTTTGCTTTTTTGCCCCTCCACGGTGAAGTACGATCCGAGTATCGAGACGCAAGACAAACGCCGGCAGAGGACCGCAGACTTCGACTGGTAGTCGGCATGAGTGGTTGGATAACGGACACTTATGATGAGTCACAACCTTGGCGATGTCTCGGCTCCCAGGCCGAGGCATTCGCTGTGAAGTGGGAATCAGCGGCACTGGCGAACCTTGGAAACTCCCTCGAGACCGTGGTCAGGAGTGCTGCGTGGCGTAGTGCTAAGGATGAAATACTTTCGCGCACAAGTAAGTTGTGCCACGACTGTGGCGTTGTCGTTATGTCAGCTAACCGTTTATCTCATGCAGTCTTTACCAGTCTTATGGAGTCTGTGTGGCCGGTTCCTCTTCTCAAGATCAGTAAAATCATCGACAACCCCTGGAATATCGGCATGGTCCGCGCAGAGAAGGCCGGGTTCGTTCTCGCCGATGCCCTGATGCGCCACAGAGTGCAGGGTGACAGACCTGTCTCGCTCGTGGGCTATAGCTTAGCCTCACGTGCGATATACGCGTGCCTCATGGTCTTGGCAGAACGTCGTCAGTTCGGGCTGGTTGACTCAGTTGTGATGATGGGTACACCTGCTCCATCGGAAAGCAGGGTCTGGCTCACGCTCAAGAGTGTTGTGTCGGGCCGGCTGGTCAACGTTTATTCCGAGCATGATTACATTCTTGGGTTTCTTTACCGCACTTCCAACATCCAATTCGGGGTAGCAGGACTGCAAGAAATCCAGGGTGCCGACGGCGTTGAGAATCACTGTCTTCGCCGCATGGAAGGCGGTCACCTTGCGTATCAGGAACTCGTTGGAGAGATCCTGGAAGACATCGGTTGGGAGGACCTAAATACTCAAACGAGCCCCTCCAAGGGAAAGACTTAGTAAGTCGATCTCATGATGGCAGTTTGTAGTTGTGATATCCTGTCCTATGCCGTTGCGGTGTTGTACGGGATACGATGGAGGTCTTCCCCACGTGTAGGGGTGCGAGGGGGTTTGATGAGACATGACGATGGCGCGCAAGGAGGTCGAGTAATCAAGGGCATTTCTAGTTCCCATTGGGCTTTACGATGGCTGATTATGTATTATACCCACGTTTTGACTTGTCGCATTCGAGTTACGCTGTTGCTAAGCACAACTAGTCTTCTATCATAGACACAGAGATCATGAAGACCGGGCTTGTTTGTTCTCACTGCTGTTGCGTATGGAAGCGGTCCAGATTATTCTGCACAGCGTGTCTCGGTGAAAAGTAGATTCGCAGAAGTCAAGCAATATGTATCAAGTCGTGTCTTCTTGACCCAGTAGGATGATAAAATAGCAAGACTGGATTAGAAGCGTTTATTGTCCGTGATCTCGTCATCGGATCGTAGTATCTCGTTCCGCCTGGTATCGGCCACTCATTTTTCTCGTACCTTCATCTATATTTACAAAAAGTGTCGCTCAACCTCGGTACATGGTCAACAAACCTCCAACTACCCATCGCTCACATCACCTCCATCCCCCTTCATTCTTATTTTTTTTTTTTAAAGATTCCCAGCCTGTCGCAGACTGTCAAGCTGCTAGGCATTGGAGAGTCCCTTCAAAACGAAGCAACAAGCACCATTGAATTTCTGGCCTTTGGAGCTCCGGGTTTCTCGAAATCCTCTTGCACGAAATGCCTCGAGCTCCTCGAGCTCAAGAGCAAGTGCCCGGCTTCCCATGCAACAACAGCAGGGGGAATAGCGGATGTTTTTGGAGAAAAGGGACTTCCCCATGTTTGCTCCTGTTCCGCGACGTGACGACAAAAATGCCCGTGCATCATCACGTCGGAGGAGTGGTACCTAACATGCTGGGTACCTGCTTCCTAGCGAAACTCTTCTGACTTCGATGCTCCGCGCGCGGCACACCTTGGATAGCTCGAGGCTCGCGCATCAGGGACCTATCCATTCGAGACGGGGTTCTTGTCACGATAGCATGATATTCACCGGGAAACTGGCCTTTGGGCAGCGGCACCGACGCCGTTCGCCAGATGTGCTCCGACGTATCCCCTAGGAAGTCGGGCACTTTCACGGATCGAGCAGGTGGTGCGAAGCGCGATATACTTGCAGATGCTCCGTGAGATTGTCGAATAGTTGCCATACGAGAAAAGCCCGAGGCTATGCCAGGGCGACCACGAGCCTTCTTGGCCATAATAATCTCGTCGAAAATTCGGATGGAAGGATCCGAGGCCGGCGTTGTCTCTCGTTCGTGGATGAACTCATTGAAAGCTGCGTCAAGTATTAGGATCAAGGCAGTAGAGACAAGAATGTGAATGGAAGCGTACCTTGTGTTTGCCGCATCATGGTGGCGTAGTCATGTTGATCATGCGGAAGACTCCTGATGAACCCATCCATGTCGAAAGCGAATAGTTGCCCCTTGCCTTTCTGTTGTTTGGATGGACGCCCCATATACTTGCGGTAGGTGAAGAGCAGACTGGCCAGGCATCGCACGAAGGCTGCCCGGACCCTATCTTCGTGGAACGCGTCGGGGCAAACCACGGATACAAAGCCCAGGCAACGCCCATGAGAAAGAGTGTTGCAGGCCGAGCATCTGTAGACACCGTCGCCCTCTGCTTTGTCGTTGCATATGGTGCACACGGAATTCATATCTTGAGGGCACCAGTTGAAGCAGTGGCCCTCGACCCACATCATAGTGTCCGTATTGTGCACCGGGTGAATTTGCATACTAGGCATGATGGTCGATGCTGCAATGGTGGATTGGGCGTATGTGGACGGAGCATAACCTCCGCCAAAGGAAGACATTGCGTCTCCTGAGATTGTCGATATGGATAAGTTTTGCTGGTGGCCGTTGGCAAACGCTGACGGTGTTGGACGAGGCATCGGCGGCTGCTTTTCGAGGCCGAAGGACGAGCTGCGCCGAACCTTCTCTTCTCCAAAATGCCCTGACCGTTTTTCCCGCAGGGTGGCAGCGAGGGCAAACCCAGAGTCGCTGCGAGAGATGGGCGTCGTCGGAAGGGAAGGGAAGACTGTCGAGACGGGTGATACAGAAGACTGAGGGCTAGTTCTGTTCGACTTACTAGTACCCGGCCGGTCGCTTCTCCCGCTATCCCCTGCCGTGGAGACGGCGAAAGCATTGAAGATAGGCGTCTGGAGCTGCGATGGAGGTTCTGGATCTCCAAAGCTACTCGAATTCTGCGAAACCCATTTACCCAAAGTAGCCGGGCGCGTATTGGTTGAGAACAAGGAGCCGCTCTCGCTCGAGAAAGCGTCATAAGGAAACGATTCCATGGCGTAAGGAGGCGGGCCGGTGGCGACGCCGTACCTGATCTTGTGAGGCGCTGCAGCTTGCAGCAGCGACCCAAGCTTTCTGCGATGTTGTCGCGGTATTTTCATGGCTTCAGAATAAGCTTCGACTGTGTCCTTGTCCAGATCGACAAGTACGTAATCGTCCTCGGGCAGCTCTATTCGCTCGTAACGCCGCTCCACACCAACGATATAAGGACATGGCGCGTCGAGCGCGGAAAGAAGCCGAGCGGGGAGAACGGGGATGAAGATGCTCGCCCACTTCAGAGGGTACAACAAGTTGACAAGTGCGTGGCAGGCCAAATGTAGCATGCTAGTATGGGATGAAAGGAATATGATTCGTGACTCTGCCATGGCGTGTTCAAACAACAACACGATATTCTCGAGCGAGAGGCATCGAAACAAGGCGTACAAGTCAATAGTCCTGGAGCCAGGGATCTCGTTGGCAGCTTCTTTGCGAGCATAAAGCCGTAGCTCCCGAACGCCTAGCTCAACCTGAGTCTTGGAACCGAGCGGGCTGACGGCCTCTGTACAAAGATTGATAACATATCGTTCCAGAGGCTGCCATCGTCCGACCTTGGGAGACGTTGGTGGGATCCTCAAGATTGCGCCATCCATCATGGGAACCACTATGGCCTTTAGCCACTCCTTCCAGAACGACATGCTTGAAGCATCACGGCCAAGAATGCCATACGCTCTCGGGATCCATAGTCCACTTTCTCCAGCCGTCAGTCCCTCGATCTTGGAAGCTGCACCGTGTCGCAAAGGTCGAAGCATGTCCGTCATCATTGTGATCTTCTCCTCAACCGTGCTAATCCGGTCCTCAAGCAGTTCCCGGTCGGGTGAGCCAGAGGGCACCATCGGGAGCTTAGCTAGCAGTTGGGATAGATGCGTTCGCTCCCCCGCCAGGCGCACTCCTAGGCTGGCGGCGAGTTCCCGTTCTTCGTTGGACATGTGGCTTTGCCGCCAGTCCTCGCATTTCTTCTCGACCACATCCGCCACATCATTTGTCAAGGCCGTCCATATGATGATGGTGATGCCATGTATTTTGGAGCCGTTCTCCGAGGTCATGGCGAATCCATGCCAGGTAGACCGAGGGCGATCGTCGGAGGAGACGATCTGGATGTCGTTGGGAAATGCGAACATGGGCACATAGTCTGGGAATTTGCCACGACGCGCCACGTCGTCGGCGACTTCCCTGGGTGGGTATCGATCGAGGAGCTCTGGCTCGAAGCGTCGTTTCAGAGGGTGCATATCGGGGTCGGTGTTGAGAGGTTCGGGGGGAGGCATGACAGAATTGTAGTTACTCAACCTCTTGGTATTCCGCACGGAGGCTACGGGTCTTGTGAGCACATTCCACGTTCGAGAGTGGTGCCCGTCAAGAAGCTGGGAGGGTGTCACGAGAAGATGCTAGACGTACCTGGGCGATTCGAGCCGTTGGTTCTTACGGGTCCTGGCTGCTTCCGCACGCTGTTCATATCCCTAAAGCTGATCTTACGGCGGATGCTTCCACGGATACTCTTCATAAGAGGACTCATTCTCCCCGTCGGCTCAGGATCGTCGGTGCGTATGCGCTCAGCGCGCGGGTTAATCATGGGCTGTCTCGATTGGGTTTTGGCTCCGGCGGTGAAGGAGAGGTCTTCCAGGAAGTTCTCCCGTTCGGCAGCAAACTTGACCAAGGCCTTGTCGAAGTCAAAGTCTCCCATCAAGGAGGGGCCGTCGCCATTGAGCCCGGCAGATGGGCTGTTGACGGGCCTGATGGTGGCGCTGCTCCTGTTACTTCTGGTGTTGCCATCGAGCTCGTCCAAGGTGTGTATAGAGGCCCGTCCGTCGATGGATATCCTCGAGAACCGATTCGCCGAGTTCTGCCGCGAATGACGGGACATGGACCGAGAGGGACCACGGGCAATCTCCTCCTCTGGCTCGCCATCCTCGGCAATGGTGTCATCGAGAGGGGCAGCATTGGGCTGCAGGGCGGGCTGCAAGGCATCATCGTAGGATATCGACTCTATACCGGCGATCCAGAAGTAGTCCGCCAGTGGGATCGACGAGCCCTCCATGACATGTCAATTGCTTAACTTGTCCCAGGCCGCAGCCTCGCAGATAACCTGAGGCCCGTCGGTGGTTTCGGTTCGTCGGTGAGTCTGTCGTGGTTTGTGGTTTTCTCGTCCTACTCGTGACAGTGCAGCCACTTTCTGGCCAGGAAGTGGGTTGCCGTTAGATTCTCGACAATGTTCGCTGCGTATTCGGTATCTCTTCTGAATTTTAGTTCCGGGGGGACTGAGGCCTGGGAAGCGGGGGGCAGCGTGCTGTGGCTTCGCGTAAAGCTATAAAAGAGATGGAGGAGAAGGCCGACGAGGTAGAAGGAGAGTGATAGAGATTGGACAGATGTTAGCTAGGCACATCGAGGCCCGACATCGACCTTGCCTACAGTAAAGTAAAGCACCACGTCAAGACGGTGAGGGAAACGAGGTTGACAAGCGGTTCGCACCCTGATCCATAAAAGTAAGATCAGGTAAGGTACCTTACAGGGCGGTATGGACAAGGTATGATAGGTAGGTCTAAGGAAAGCAGGTGCAGTGGTCCTCCAGGCGTCAATGGGAC
>KL660484.1:0-25477 GCA_000732775.1 Stachybotrys chlorohalonatus IBT 40285 | reverse complement strand
ATGCGCAGCTCAAAATCGACCGGACACCACTGCACCGGCATCTATTCGAGCTTGTACCAAGTACCTTCTCGTTGATGACAACAAGATCAATCTAAAGGTAATCCTGTGACTTTATCAAACCTAGTCAACTATTGTGCTAAAAAGGCATTATTAGATTCTTGTTGCCTTTATGAAGAAGTCTAAACGAGAGTGGACGACGGCGGAGAATGGCCTGGAAGCGGTGGAAGCGTACCTGGCAAGTCCCAAGAGCTACTCCGGCATTCTTATGGATATATCCATGCCGGTCATGGACGGCCTTGTGGCGTCGCGTCGCATCCGCGAATTTGAACGGACACAAGATCTGGTGCCGACAACGATCATTGCACTTACGGGAATTGCATCAGCGAGCGCTCAGCAGGAAGCTTTCGCGAGTGGCATTGATCTTTTCATGACGAAGCCGGTTCGCCTCAAAGAGCTTGCCGAGATTCTAGCCAAAAATGAAGGAATGAGAAGCAGCTAGGGGGGCGACTAGCCTATTGGCGAGTGTATATACTGGGGATTGTTACAACAAGCGACATATTATAGGCTATTTTGGGATTGAAGCGAGAGGCCTAATATATTTGCACAGGAAGCGACTGGAGTTCAGGAAGGATATGCAGGGCGTTCGTGTCGGTGCACGCACGACTATAAGAGTTAACGAATTGAACAATCAAGGGGTAAAGTAGCATGAGGAAATTAATGTCGTACCTAATTCACGTACTCATAGCAACATGGGAACCTAACCTTCTGCCTTACGATGATGGCGAATGGCTGAAACCGCCGCTATACCGCTCAATCACGTGATGGATAAAGCGTGGAGTCGATATTTTCACCAACAGTGACATTTGACTGATTCTAATCCGCGCTTCTGCAACCCAGCTCAACCAACAAGGACATATTATTCCTC
Organism: Stachybotrys chlorohalonatus IBT 40285; assembly: GCA_000732775.1. Lineage (NCBI taxonomy): Eukaryota > Fungi > Ascomycota > Sordariomycetes > Hypocreales > Stachybotryaceae > Stachybotrys > Stachybotrys chlorohalonatus. The sequence goes on along the minus strand of KL660484.1, from coordinate 24,552 downwards.
ATTTCTGCACGGAAATGATGTCCTCATGGACAAATCAGGAACCTCCAAAGTTGTTCCGGGCGGACCAACAGAACGGAAGCTGTCCTTGTCCCAATCAAAACCGGACAGCATGATCGATACGAAGAAGGGCAAGGAGTACTGGGAGGCTATCAGTGCCGATCATAACGGCATGTTGGGCGGGATACCTGCGATTGGGGGCTTTTCTTCTGTGTCTAGGATCGATATCCAGGGCTCGCGGACGTTCTTGGCGAGGTTGGGCGTGGGCGTGAAGGCTGGCCGGAAGGGCGTGGAGAGTGCGCTGGATGCTGGCGCCGGGTGCGTACTTCTACCGCAGACTTCCAGCAGCTAGGATGGCTTTGTAAATTGGTATTCGCTGCTGACTGGCCAGAACGTTGATAGAATTGGAAGAATCACCGAAGGCTTGCTCCTCCGTATATCTGAGAACGTCGATGTTGTCGAGCCTGTTGCCAAATTCACCGAGGGTCTCAAGGGAAAACCTGGCGTGCGTACTATCTTCAACCTCGGGCTGGAAGACTGGAAGCCGCTGGAGGGAGTCCAATATGATCTGATATGGACGCAGTGGTGTGTGGGCCACCTGAACAACGAACAGCTGGTGCAATATCTGAAGGTCTGCAAGACAGTGCTACGACCGGATTCGGGTATCATTGTGGTCAAGGAGAACTTGAGCACAAGCGATGGGGATCTTTTCGACGAGACCGACAGCAGCATGACTAGGTAAGCGCGGCGGTCCTTTCAACCGCCTGGTGCGGAAGGCGTGAAGAACGGCGTGCTGACAGCGGTAGGCGGGATGAGAGTTTCCGGGCTTTGTTTGAGGAGGCTGGGTTGAGGCTTGTGAAGACGGAGTTGCAAAGGGGTTTTCCAGAGATACCACCGAGGAGGTTATTGCCGGTTAGAATGTACGCTCTCAAGCCGTAACGGAAGTTTCTCCGTCCGTTTCAGCGTTGAGCTGGCTTGGGAACGTAAAAGATGGTGTAATGCTTTTTCTATTAATTCTCATTGCTATGTGACTGCTTTGGATGCCAATGATTGCGTGTCAAGAGCCTGCCTAGCCATCGCCACTACCTGTCCCCAACGCTGTGCAAGCGTGTTTCTCCGAGTGTCTTGGTCTATCTCCATCGACTGAAGAGCTATTAATGTGTCCTCGGCGTGACGCAGGTGTTCTCTCAAAAACAACACCAGCATATATCTTGCCTTTGCAAGAGTGCCCTCAGCATCCTCGTTCCCATCGAAGTACTGCTGCCACCGCGGGCCACCGGAACCAGAGTGGTGCAGCCGCAACGCAATCCACAAGTTGCTTCTACTCACAGAGCCCGAATCCAGCATGAAGTCGCCGTGGTGGCCCCTCTTGCGCAGCGCAGATATATGCTCGCTGCTTAGTTTCGACAAGACTAGCTCGTCGAGACATATCCCGTCCCAGTGGTTGTCATTAAGTGTGAAGCCATACTCGGCTAGCAGGAAATCATTTGAGTGCTCTCCGTAGGATGTGCGCAACTCCTCGCCGGCTTGGTAAGCTCGATCCGTGACGATTTGGTAACCGTCTGGGGAGTATTCGACCATGCAACCGACCGCGGCGTGGTTGAACAGATCTGCGATTGGGATAAGTGCCAACCTATCGTGCCACGGATATTTTAGCAATGCGGGTGTTTCGTAGTAAAACCCCCTAGTGTTAATCAGAAGCCAGGCATATAAATAGGCCTGTCGTTCGCTACTTGGATATCCCTTCTTGAACATCTCCCAGTCTTTCTTGAACTTCACGTGCTGCTGAGCGACCAGACGATTGGCTTCCGCGGGGAGCATGTCTCGAAGTCCCTGGGACCAGGTAAGGGGCATTGCCGTCTCCAGCTCAGACCATGACGGCACCAGCCTGGCCCATTCTGCCCACGCGGTGCGCCGCAACGCAACGTCTGCAGCGAGAAGGCCATGCACCGACATGGATGCGTCGAGCTTGCTGGTTACACTTTTCGGGATGGTATGCAGGCTGCGTACTGCTTGTGCCGGAACGGCCAGGATCACAGTTCCTGGCTGAGCGCCTGTCAGAAGGACGGTGGCCAGGGGAAGCATGCTCGACGTACGTCGAGGTCACGCTCGGCCAGCACTCCAATGCCATGGCCTGGGATGTTTTTTGGTGCAATGCCCATCATCTCTACGCCATCGTCCCGAGCCTTGTCGATGAGCTTTTGCAGGGCGGTCATTTTGAGCTGGTCAGTGCGGAATAACTTAGATGGGCGCCTTGGCATCACCCAAAGATGAAAGGGGGAAGTGCGGCTCGGAGGATTTCCGCCGCCGCAATTCAAATGAGGAGAAGGGTTTGGATAACCAGTAATTTGTGCATTAAAGGTGTTGTGTCCGGTTAAAGATCGGTTGTACATTAGGCAGTCTTGAAAGATCCCCGACTTGTCATGGCACATGTTGATGATGGGAAGTTCAATACTACAGTGTCACAACACATGCTAACTGCTTTTGAAGAACGGAAAACGTTCGGAAATGCTACCTCTATCATTCTGGCTCCGGCCTTTCTTCTAAAGGTCTTCTATTTTATAGCTGTAAACTATGCAGCACGTGCATCAACGGATGTTGGGTAGAATATATGCTAGATGCTCAGAACTTACTCAGGGAAAGGAAAAGATATCACATACAGCCCTTCAGCAGCATCGCCCCGGTAGCATAGTGTAATGGTTGATTCGGTAACGAATGTGACCGTGCGACGTACACTTGTGGTATGCACAAAAGACACGCACTGTTGAGCTGTTCCTTCAACATAAGAGGCCGTTATATGTGAACGCACCTAATGATGTGTAGTACACACTGTGCCATACGGCCTACAAGTCTAGGAATGTGCGCTGGCTTGCAATCAGTGTGTCAGTATAACCCCGCATTGTCTCTTACGAATACGTTTTACCACATTTGTGGAAAGACGATTTGTGAATATGGCTCGAAGACAATGATTCATGCTGTATGTCTCATCGTTCTCTTCAAGATTCATGGTAAAACTCACAGGGGACCCCGGTTTTACATTGCGATCTCCGTTCTATTGCTTGGAAAACCACCCTCACATATTGCAAGTTAGCTCAAGTAAGGACATAGCTCCGCAGGCAGTCGGAGGCACTTATCTTAATTAAAGAAGCCAAAATGTAATAACGTATTGTAGCAACTCCGAAAGGTTAATGTTAGAGTACAGGAAGTATAGGGGAGTCAATCAAACTAAAGACCAAAAGTATTGAAGATATACGGAGAATGTATCTTTAGGTCCTGAATTACTCCATGTAGCTTCCGTCTGAGATCATCTTGTCGTGTAACTATGGTAACCGATCCAAGGGAACGCCAAATCTAGTTTCAGATATCAACAGCCGAGACAGAAATACGTTGTTGATTCACTCATCGAAGCCCCGCGGATAGATTTTGTGTGATTTCCTGAACTAGAACTTCCCCAACACTGACCGAGAATCGTTAGAGCTGTTTCGGTTATGGTTCCTTCCAATAAGTGATGACATCGATGTCGACCAGTGGGTGTACACTCGAACAACCCAGATGATGCCGTAACCATTTGCTCTCGGATGGAGTAAAACGTCAAGGAAATATAAATATCCACCGGTGCCCCAGCCAAGTCAATCCTATCCACAGCATCACCAAGTCAACCACCCGAACCTCGATAAGCCATCATCCAATTCGCTCATCATGCTCACTTCAACGCTTATTCCATTGATCATGGCTACTGTTGCAGCTGCCCAGGTGCTACCTGGCGCCGTGGTAAGCATTGGCTATTTACATCAATAAGACCAGGAAGCTAATCGTCGACTGCAAAGGCCACTGTCTGGAACGCCCCTGGATTCGTGGGCATTCCCCAGCCCATCCCTTTCGACAACCTCTGCCATCCACTCAGCCCTGCTTTGTAGGTCGCTTTCTCCCTGTTGTGGGCTGCCGATTGACAGATAAATAGGAGTAATCAAGTTCGATCGGCCAGAATCGACTCCCCCTTGATCAACGAGCCGGTTGAGTGCCTGCTTTTCTCGTGAGTCCATGTACCAATTTTTACTGCATTGGGCAAATTTCTTACACAAACTATAGTGATGCCATCTGTCGGGTAGAGACTGGGCCCATTTTCCGAGATGCGGTTGAGGTGCCAGGCTACATACAGCGGTCTGCTTCGATTGTCTGCCACCGAAGAAGCGATCAATTTCCTCCCGATTTTATCTAAAACGAACGTCATTTATCTCATATTCATTTCATGAGAGGAGGAAACTCTGCGCAGGCTCGGACCACATTTACCCAGTTGAAGATGTTCATCCGGTGATACGGCTTTGCGGAGAGTGCAGAGTTGTTGCAGTGGTTGGAATTTCCTCCTGTCGGGATCGATGAGAGCTGGCATTGTAATTATAAATTGGAAATTCACTATCCAGATAGGCATTAGATTGAATATGGGTATTGAGTCAACGTCTTACTGGGAACTCGAATGGTTCACTGCTACATATATCCTCGATTTGATAATACGAATGCAGCAAAGCGTCCTCCATACAGTACCTAAACAACTTCCTCGATCAATATCACTACGTTCGTTGAATAAAATGGGATGAAGGTCCACAGAACTTGGAGTTCCACGACTTACTCTGCGGATACGGTTACAGAATTCAGCTCTGCCACGCCTATTCGAGGTGCCGACTTCTGTCAATTTGATATGTTCAGAATACTGTTTATACGGCAATGTGCTAGGTGCCTAAGGGACACTAGCTTTTAATACTACTGTTTGCAAACTGATCTGAATTGCACCTTACTTGCTTAGTGCTTAGGACGAATGTGTTCGATATGCAGGTGTTTTAGTATGGCGCTCGCTTGCCAGGCCTTCCATCCTGACTAGTATTTGAACAAAAGCACTTCCTGATGCTAGTGCCTTGGTACATAAAACCGCGGGAGCACATAGCAGCAACTGTATGGTAATGTCCAACAACTGGAGCCATCACAGCGTGGACCTTTAGGCCGGCATGTTGCTGCCTGGCTTTAGTGCGTCATACGACAAACCTGAAAAGCACTCTTGAATGTAACACGGCTTCATGCGTTATTATCAAGACCCAATTAGCATCAGGTGGCTTACAATCACGGCGGTTGTTCACATGCTACCGTTTCGGTGATGATTCAGCAAGACGCATGTGGCAAAGTGACAGTGACGACTGTTCATAGAAGCCTGGGGTTGTTATAAAAGGCGATACGCCATGCACGTCGCCAAACGGTCACTGCTGTCCACGTTTGGCTCTATTCCTACCGTTGAACGCGAGCATTCGATAATGTTTCGCAATACTATGGAACAAGACTATGAACCCTTATCTTGGCTCAAAGAGTTGCCCTGTCTCGATGTGACGACTCTTACAAATCTTCCTCGCGAAAAAAAGATTCCCCTATTGAATGTCTTTGCGACAATCCGCCAACATTTCATCCAGGATCTCGGAGCGCAATGGAAGGCACAACCAGAGGACGATCGTCTCTGCCAGGAAACTGTCGAATGGATTCACAATGAGGTTGAGCCGGCTCTCGGACCAGTCAACAAGTGGTTCCTTCTCAGCACCGACCTCGGGGTTTCCTTCACGGAAAGGATTTTCGAAGGGTTTAATCACGAGACAAAGTTTAGGATCGCCAAATTCGTCATTGTCGCCATATACCTTAAAGATCTTATCGAGACGCATGCTGATGTGGCCGCCGAGGCCGAGACTTTTCTCATTGAAAGCATGCTGCGCTCCCAGCTAGATCTTCCTCCTATGGAACTCTACAAGAAGGTTTCTGTGGAGCTTGCGTGCCATGTGTCTGATCCTGTGGTTGGAAACCTGCTTCTACAGGTGTGCGTCACCTTCGTAGAGGATTGCGTATTGCAGCGTCGCAACGACCAAGATCAAACAACACCGTTCCTTGTCCAAGATACCTCACACAGTCTTGCTAATGATTCTGCTAGGAATAGCTTGGTTGGTTGTGGTTTCATTGTTCCTCGGCTTGTGGATGCCGATTACACGGTAAAAGGTGGAGACAGTGCCCTGCTTTCTTATGCTCTGCCCGGCTGGCTTCGTGGCAAGTCGGTTCTTGGAGTAGGCTTTTGTATCACCACCTTTGGTACGCCTGGAGAATTTGACCTGCCAACCATGCTCTGGATGGATGCGTTGCCAGACATGCAAACCTACCTCGAGCACGTCAACGACCTGATGTCGCTTTGCACAGAGCTAGCTGTCCATGATTGTACGTCGAACATTGCGATCATGACAAAAGAACGCAGGCAGCATGACACACCTGGCACGGCACCAGACGGTGGTTGGTGTCTTCGTGATACTTTGAACGAAGTCCACTCCAAAATTCTGGACGCAAAGATTCGTGTCGACAAGACTTTCCGCCCCAATCCTGATGCCTGGTATAACGATGATGGAATTGTTCGCAACCTTGCGCAGCTGGTGGCTCTGTGTAAAGGTGGTGCTCCCACCGACCTGAGCCAGGACGATGTGCGGGGAGCCCTCACCAAGGCTGTGTGGGAGAGGCACCTGAAAGCATACGTGGCATGGCACGATTCGACACCGAGCCACCGGAAATTCAAGATTTCTGACCAGTTCACTTCTAAGGCGGCAGAGTCGTTCGAGGGATGGACGAGTGGTTGATCGCACAAGTCGGCCGCGGGAGTGAGTAGGGCATACATGCGAGGGGCTTGATTGGAGCACCACCGTTTACTCTTAGTGGATTACCAGTGATTATTTATGTCTTTCTTTCGAATCTAGACGAAAGCGGAATAGATGCCGTAGTCTGGGCAATGGGTTCTTAATCTCCATAACAAGAATGATAAATATGTATATAAGCACTCAATACCCTACCGTCTCAGCCTACGATTATACTAATTCCGTAGTCTATCAACATCATGTCATGAAACTCCGCAGTCAGTAATAGATTCAAGACTATAGGAAGGCCTATGGCCTGCTTCGACCTCTTCGACGCCGAGACGGGGTCAAACACTTCCCCATTCATTAACCCCGTCAGTATGACCACTGGGACGTTCCTAGTGGGCTCCCGGGACAGGGTGGTCTTACGGTGCAGATGTATATAAATTTCACCAATATGAAATTATACATCATCACTAACAGCTCTTGCTAGGATGCCTAGTTTGTCAGAAGCTTCGGCCAGAAGGAGTGAAGGAGTAAAGAGTGAAGAACGCCCAGCATATCTTGAATCTTGGCGTTCAGCCTTGTGTATAAGCCACAGCAGGTTCACAAATTTTTGGTTAGTGGAGATGGAAACCTGTTGATGGCGCTTGGGAACCCAACTTGACTTGTTTTAGTAGCCGCAGTCTTTCAGTGTTGATTATCTTCACCGTAGTTTCGTCAAACGTCCAGAGAAGGTTCAGATGGCAATTCCTGAGTCGCCGGTCATTTGGTAATCCCACAATATAAGGAATGTTTGCTCCAAATAGCTTCTGATTGAGATCAATAGTGATGAGCATGACTTGGAACTGCTGAATCAAAACGAGACCCGGCTCTATAGTAAAATAATAATGTTCAGATCATCATCAGACCTCATCGTTAGCTACCTGGGCAAGATATGTCACAACGCATCCGATCCAAGTGCGAAGTGTGTAGGGTAGGCAATAGCCATGAGTTGCGCTTAGCTTGAAAAATTAAAGCGGAGAGCTTGACCCCCGCTAATCCTGATTGGGCAATGGCGTCGCTCAGGTGGGGTTCCGGCTAAAGCTACCCCGGAAGCATGCCATGCCAACACTCGCGATGCCACCCTTCGCAAAGTTAACCGTGGCCTCTTTTCTTTTGGGAACGGGACACTTTGGCATCAACCCCAGCCTCGTCCCCTTCTATATAAGCGCCCCCAGGTGTTGCAAGGCTTAGCGTCACCACAGGCGCTCAACTTGCATTCCATTTGTTCTCGCTCGTTCTTCTTAGCCTTGTGACCTGTTTCATTCATCGGGATAGCTGCTTGTCGCTGAAGATGCATCACCCCACCATCGTCGCCACGCTCACGGCCGTGCTGGCTGCGTTGCCGGCAGCCCAGGCCGCTGGGTTGTACACCAAGTCCTCGCCCGTGCTCCAGGTCGACGGGCGCTCCTACGACAAGCTGATTGCTAAATCCAACTACACATCTGTACGTCCTTGACTAGCTGTCACCACTTGCGTTCCTCGCTAACGGGTTAGATTGTCGAGTTCTACGCCCCTTGGTGCGGCCACTGCCAGAACCTTAAGCCTGCGTACGAAAAGGCCGCCAAGAACCTCGAGGGCCTCGCCAAGGTCGCCGCCGTCAACTGCGACGAGGAGTCCAACAAGCCGCTCTGCGGGTCCATGGGCGTCCAGGGCTTCCCTACGCTCAAGATTGTGAAGCCCAGCAAGAAGGCGGGCGGGCGGGCCATTGTCGAGGACTACCAGGGCCAGCGGACCGCGAGCGCCATCACCGAAGCCGTCGTCAACGGCATGAACAACTACGTCACCAAGGTCACGGCCAAGGACGTCGATGCGTTCCTCGCTGGCGATCGTCCCAAGGCACTGCTCTTCACCGACAAGGGCAGCACGAGCGCGCTGTTGAAGAGCGTCGCGATTGATTTCCTCGATGTTATTTCTGTCGGCCAGGTCCGCAACAAGGAGACGGAAGTGGTGGAGAAGTTTGGTGTGGAGAAGTTTCCTACACTGGTGCTTGTGTCGACTGAGGGCGAGCCAATTGTCTACAGTGGAGAGCTGAAGAAGAAGGACATTGTTGAATTCCTCAAGCAGGCTGGGGAGCCCAACCCCGACCCTGCGCCGCCCAAGAAGAAGGCCGACAAGAAGAGCTCATCCTCGTCTACCTCAACCTCGTCTACCGAAACCACGGAGACTACCGAGGCTGCCGAGGAGGCTACCGCCGAGCCTGAAGAGTCGGCCGAGACCCCAACCGCTGACTCCACCGCCCGCCCCGAACCCAGCATTATCCCGATCGACGTCCTTACCTTGCAGGAACACCTGATAGAGAAGTGCCTGCAGCCCAAGTCGCAGACCTGCGTCCTCCTCCTCATCCCTGCCGAGGCCACTGAGCCCGCAATGGACGCCGTCGTGGCCCTGTCCAACCTCAAGACCAAGTACATTTACGGCAAACGCCACACCTTCCCCTTCTATGCCATCCCTGCCGAGCTCGAGGGCACCATCACGCTCCGCGAGACTTTGGACCTGGATAAGGACATCGAAATGATTGCCATCAACACCCGACGTGGATGGTGGAGAAGATTCGAGGGCGAGGAGTACACCAAGGAAGCGGTTGAAGCTTGGATTGATATGCTGCGTTTGGGTGAGGGCACCAAGCACAAGCTGCCCGAAAGTGTAATTGTCGAGCTGCCCGAGAAGCCCGTCAAGGAGGCTCAGGAGCCTGTCGAGGTGCCGATCGAGGAAGCGTCCGACGCGCCGTCCGAGGCATCGTCCGAAAGTTCGTCGGAGGCTACGCAGGCCACTGACCCCGAGCCCGAGGTTGAGACCGAGGCTTCTGAGGCAAAGGAGGAGTCCCAGCATGATGAGCTGTAGGCTGGGAAGAAGTTAGGAAAATGGTGGTCAATGTAAAACATAGTCAGAAATTGCATATAATATCTCACCGTGAGTCTCACAGACGTCTTTCAAGAGATGACATAATTTGCTCAGGCGTCGACGATGGTTGTAGATCCTACTCTGCCAAGTCCACCGTGTCGCTCTTCTGCACGGCACCCTCTTGCACCATCTTTGCTCCCTTTTCCTTGACCACACCGTCCAAGAACCTACGAACAGCGTGGCAGCCGTCCACCGCCGTACTTAGCATGCCCTCTAGACGACTGACCTGCACGCGGCTCTCGCACACGAGCACCGCGACGCGGTCAGAATCGCCAAGCGTAGCGACCGTTAGGAAGGGCAGCTCCTGCTCCTCTTGCGTGTTCAGATCGAGGAGGGGATCGGCTGTGTCGTCGCCGGCAGCGTAGGAAGACGTGGAGCCGGCGGTACAGGCGGCGATGTAGTCCGTCATGGGGATGCCGGCGTCGATGAGGGCGAGTGTGCTTGCGTTGATGAGGGCAGCAAGGACGGAGCCATCTGAAGAGAGGACGTGGAGCGAGACGGTGATGGAGGAGTGGGGGAACAGGTGGGTGTGGAGGTTCGCAGAAAGTGTCTTGGCGATGGTAATCTCCATCTCAGATATGCGCCTTCAAATGTCAGCATACAGTCACAGCCATGGCCTGGCAGAAACACACTTGTCGCTGCGGCCGCGCTTCTTGCGATCCACAGTTGAAAAGCCAGCAATGACGATGTTTACGTTGACAGCCGCCGAGTCGCGCTGCACTACTTGCCCGCGGCGCTGCTGCTGCTGCTGTTGGATCAGGTTGTTGCCCTCGGAGGGACCCGTCACGACACACATAACCTTTGTGTGGCCCATCTCGAGGTACGAGGAGCCGTCGGCGGCATCCTGGGTGCGAATCTGGGCGTGGAGTCGGCGAAGCTCGTTCCAGCGGCGGCCGTCGACACGAAGAAGAGCGAAGGAGTAGGTGGACGTGTCGAGCGGCATGATGGGTGGTGAGGAGGGCGAAATTGAGGGACGAGGGCTGGCGAGTGGTGATGGTGTTGATGCTTCATGGATTTTTGCGATGGGTTGGGATTTGGTGGGGGTGCTAGCGCCACGTGTGGCTGAACCTTAAGTTGACGGTCACTAGAAACGTGGCTTGGCCATGGCACGAATATTCACAGGTAGCCTGCGTTAACTAAGTGGTGCTGGGTGTTTACAGAAAGCATGATGTTTGAACAATGGTTAAGAACTTTGCAATGACCAATCTTCGAGCAGCAAGTACGGCTACCCTTGTCTGGTTGCTTCACGCCCATCAGGACAATGTGCTTATGGCCAATGGCCAATGGCCTGTCACGACTGCTGATATCTCCTGCCTCCATTTACACTTCAATTTCGAGAAATTTCTAAAATTCAAAGATCTACTTGCCATTGCATGTGCATGGCAAGCCTCTGCAACGCAATGAGCCATTCCAAGGCACGCACCACCAGCAAGCCTCCCCACCTCATATGCCAACAAGTGTCCATTGCGGACCCTAGGCCAGAGGAATCCACGGACCTAAGCCTGGTTCCTCCGTGGCAGGTAGTTAAGTCCGATTCTCTTAGAGATTTGTCAACTACTGACGAAGCATTCTGTCGGGGATCGGATGGATGATTATCTTTGGTACGGTGTGTCGTCAAGGGTGGCTGGACGACCCCGCGATAACGGGGCTAGTGATACCGGAACATCGGGAAAGGGTTCGGATTGCACCGGAATTGCGGAATACAAGCTACCACCAGTTACTTGAACTGCCGGAAACAGCCCATGCGAGGAATCGGTCGACGGAGGTCCTGGAAACACGGGATGGTGGTGGTGCAAGCTAGTGCTGCCACAGGGGCTTACCTCATTGCAGATTTGCAGCAACGCTCTGCTAGCCCCGAGGCTGCCGCGTCTTGGTGGAACATGGCGGCTGCTGGGTTCACAACCGGCGCTCCAGTGACGTGTGGTGATGATCTCATTGGGAGCATATCTACGACGGCTGGGCTATAAAGTTGGAGGTTGCCCCGGAGTATTGTGGCATTTTATATCTACCTATCCAATTCGGTCGCATCATCACCACTATTCAACCCGGATATTCGATCAGCTTAGGTTCTAAACAAGCGCACCATCATCAACATCTCGCAATGACTTCCCTCCCCAAGTCGTACAAGGCGGTCGTCCTGACCAGCAAAGACTCCGGCTTCAACATTCAAGACGTCGAGCTCAAAGCACCCGGCAAAGGCCAATTGCTCGTCAAGGTCCTCGCCTGCGGCATCTGCTTCTCCGACGTGGCCCTCGCATCGGGCGAGTTCGGCCCCGTCTTCCCCCGTGTGCCCGGTCATGAGATGGTTGGCGACATCGTCCAGCTCGGCGAGGGCGTCACCGACTTCTCAATCGGCCAGCGTGTCGGCGGCCCGTGGCACGGCGGCATGGACCTGACCTGCCGGGCCTGCAACCGCGGCCAGTTCCAGATGTGCGACAACGCTGAGGTCAACGGCGTGTCGCGCGACGGCGGCTTCGCCGAGTACGTCGTGCTGCAAGCAAGGGCTGCCGTGCGCGTGCCCAAGGAGCTCGACCCGGCCGAGGCGGCGCCGCTGCTGTGCGCCGGCATCACCGTCTTCAACAGCATCCGCAAGATGCACGTCGAGCAGGGCAATCTCGTCGCCGTGCAGGGTCTGGGGGGTCTTGGCCACCTGGCCGTGCAGTACGCGCGCAAGATGGGCTACGAGGTCGCCGTCCTGTCCTCGGGTGACGACAAGGCCTCCTTCGCCAAGCAGCTGGGCGCCCACCACTACATCAACAGCAAGACTCAGGACGCAGTTGCCGAGCTGCAGAAGCTCGGTGGCGCGGCCCTCATCCTGCAGACAGCGCCCAACCCGGCAGGCGTGGGTAGCCTGCTACACGGCCTGCAGACCTGCGGCAAAATGGTGAGCCTGGCGCCCGTGGGCCACGTCGAGGTCGATACCTTGGCCATGATCGTCAAGGGCACGAGCTTGCACGGCTGGCCGAGCGGGCATGCGCTCGACTGCGAGGAGGCCATCAAGTTTGCCATGACGCACGACATCAAGTGCATGATTGAGAAGTATCCGTTGGCGGATGTGCAGAAGGCCGTGGATGATTTGAAGGCAGGCAAGCCGAGGTTCCGCAATGTGTTGGTTATGCAGTAGCTGAGGGGAGATTGACGAGTGACGACAAAGACGCAAAGAGTTTTAGTTGCTAATAGAATTTACTATTAATTATTTTTCATTATTTATCAACAATCGAGTAGTTGAACTTGTGAATATGGCTACATCCTCACCTCATCCTCTTACAGCATCGTCGTGCTCCTCAAGTCTCAAGGCTTCCAGCCACCAGTCCTCGTCCGGAATAGTCCTTGCGGATCATAGGCCTGTGCGACCTCTCGTGCAAAAGTACGCGAGGCCGGCCGGATCCTGCCCCAGTAATCCTGTCGGAAGTAGCCATAGTTGGCAAAGACGGGCAGATAGGCCTCGGGCAAGGTCCCATCCGCCTGATACTCCAGCACCAGCTCGCGAACGCCGCCATACGTTTCCTGCATCAGCTCATCCATCCTGCTGTAGCTAGCCGGCAGCAGGAACTGGTAGTTGAGTTCGATGATGAGCCGGTCTACAGTGTCGTCGCAGTCGATCAAGTCGCCGCCGGACTCGAGCGCATGTCGTGCAATGTCACGCGGGAAGGGCTGGAAGGCGATGGAGGCGATGATGCCCGGTACGAGGCGCGACTCATCGGATACATCGCGCCAGTGCTGGTAGATGTCGTTGAAGGCCAAGCTGCTGTTGGCAGAGGACGACAGCGGTACCGTCTCCGTGGCTGCACAACATTAGCCTCATGCAACTGAATAAGGGGATGTAGAAGGCTCACCCATTTGGACCTGAACTCCTGGCAGTACCACCCAGTTGCTTGCAGCAATGAGATCCGCGTACGATCGGCGTCTGGCCGTGTTGGCAATGGGTCCAACGTCGGTAAAGTTGGAGAAGATGCCATCGGGCGGCGAGGGTCCATCGTAGAAGACGAACATGATCCAGCTATCCACGAGGTCCAGACCGGCACGTTCGGCTGTCAGGATCACGGCGGCCTTGGGATCGGGGTTGTACAGGGTGAAGTCGGCGACAGCCTGTAGCAATTGCTCTCCAATCTTGTCGGTGTGGGCAAAGAAGAGGTTGCCGCCCCAGATGTCGCCTTGCTGGAGGGCCTGCAGCGTGTAGGAAGTGACCACGCCGAAGTTGTTACCTCCTCCCTTGAGAGCGCGGTACAAGTCGGGGTTCTGAGTGGCAGATGCATTGGTGACAGTGCCATTGGCAAGCACAATCTCATATTGGATGACGGTCTAACAGATTAGTGAATGGATGATGCATGAATACATACGAGAGACGTACAGAGCTGGTCCAGCCGTATTGGGCAGACATGTAGGACAAGCCACCACCGAGAATGAGGCCACCGATGCCTGTGTTTCCGATCCTACCTCCGACTACGGTCCACCCTGTGCCGTCAAGCTCTTTGGCGACCTCGTCGAGTCTGTTTCCGGGGCCGAGAGTGACCTACAAAGGCTTGTCAGCACTGCACCCGTTGGACTGGATGTTTCCGCCACTTACCACACCAGTGTCAAGGTCAAGCAAGACCTGGTCTAATCTCTGGGTAGAGATTAATGGACCATCGTCGATACTAGCGAAGTAGCTGTTCGGGCTGTGGCCACCAGATTTGATGGCAAAGTTCTCTGTGTTGTTGCGGAGGATGCGGATGGCGAGAGCCATCTCCGAGGCCGTCTTGGGGAAAATGATGCACGAGGGTCGCAAGGCCGCACATGAAGTAGACCAGTAGTCGTTCTGCTCATCGATATAGGCAAGCTCCAGAGGAAAGCGCACTTCAATGGAGGTGCGATCGTCCACCTCTTCGCACGTATCAGCCCGGACGAGGCCGGAAAGGCCAAGCAGGGCCGAAGCCACAAGCACACGAGAGAAGAACATGGTGACCAGGCGATGCTGCAATGAATGAGAGGTTCCAATGATGCTAATCCAGCATGATGGACGGCTCAGATGGCGATACTTATACACGCCGCCTCGACCTGTTGCTCAGCAGGACATGACATCTGCATTACTCAAATGTGAAGCGATGTCAATCAAGGCCAGGTCACATCGGGTCCAATGCAGGGCAATGGACCAGTCACAACACAGTGACCCAGATGAATGTTGTAATAGCAAGGTCCGGCCCAAGGAGATGCCCCATCACGATGCTTCCAACAAGGGCAAATGGCTCTTGGCCCGCTGATCCTTTCCGCAGTCGAGAGCCGCACGCAAGGTGTCAGTGGCAGCTGCGCAGTAGCTGCAAGCCACCAGAGCTTCTTTCACTGGTACGGCCGTTGAAAACATGGCACGGCACCCTCCTTCTGCCAACTTCGACCTCCAGACAACCTCCATCTGAGCAGTCTTTAGGCAGAATTAGACTCTGAGAGTCGTATTCTGATGTCATCTAGCATGCGGCACGCTGTTGAACCATGAACATAGATTGTGAGGCGTTGCCTAAAGCAAGCGGTCAGCACCTTGCGTGACAGAAGGGGGTGGCAGAGAATAGATTAAATTGCACGAGCTGCAGCCGGCCAGGGGAGACGCCCACGTCGCTTGGAGACCTGGACACCAATGACGGCAGAGTCGGACGCGAGCAGCGACGAGCTGACATGTCGCCTGCTTCACGACGATATTAGACCCACGGACCACAACGAGATCATTGCACACGGCACTTGTCAACGCGGAATAGGCATCTGCGGGATCGGCAGGAGTAGTTACAGTCGGCTATCTGGAATCGATCCAAAGATCCGCAGATGTAGACGCGGTGCTGGGGGGGGGCACGAGTCATTACTTGCAACATCTATTGTCCGATGCACTGGCACTGTGGACAGAGGACATACGCCTTCTGCTATGTTCAAGGGTATCTAATAATGCGACGGTTACCTGGCGGTAAGACAGCGTTGGGATGATCGACGAGGCCTCTGCAGAAGATGGACCTCGCTTCCGACCCTCCGGCGGGGTGAAATTATAGACAGGGTTAGGTCGACCATCACATTTTCCCCATCCATCCACCATTGGCCGTAACCGGGCCTCGCAAAGTCCAGCTGTCCGGGGTCTTTCCATTCTTGCCGTAGCCAGGGTGACGTTTTAGGAAGAGCTGCCTGAGCTGAAGAGGATTCCGCAGTTTTGCTTCGAGGATAAACCCCCGGGCTGGCATGGGTCGTCAGACTGACAGCATCCCCGCAACCCGTGCAGCTAGACTATTGATCCTTGATCCTTCCGGCCATCACGCACTCCCGGCCAATGATGGTCGAACTGAGCCGTTTGCCTGCTTCGCTACAACATGACTGAAGTAACCACACGAGGAGCGCAGCGGCCGCCGCCGCAGAAACCGGCCAGTTTCGACGTCACGCCCACCCAAGTCCTCGAGCAGACGGAGGCCATCCTTTGTTGCACGCGCGCTCTGCACGATGCCCTTGTCGCTAGGCTCTCCCCCGACACGGCGAGCTTTGCTACCCTGGTCGCGCCGCTGCTGAATGACGATCACCGCTCGTGCGGCAGGCTATCCCGCTTCCGCATGCTCAGCTCCGTGAGTGCAGACGCATCCCTACGAGAGGCCTGTCGGGTGGCAGAGCAGCGGGCGAACCAGGCCGATGCGGCTGCCCTGATGCGCAGTGACGTCGCGTCCTTAGTGGCCGCCGTTTCCACGCGGGCCGACTCGGATGGGTTGGATCCCGAGGACTGGTATGCGCTGCGGAAGCTGCATCGAGCCTATCAGAGCGCGGGGGCAGGCTTGCAGGGAGAGGAGCGGAGGCAGGCGTACTTGGCAAAGGTGGAGGAGTTGAACCGGGTGGTGCTGGCTGCGAAGAAGACGCTGAACGATGCGGATGAAGGGGTTTGGCTGTCCGCGCTCGAGTTGGAGGGTGTTCCACGAGGGGTTCTGGACCGGATGAGTCAACGTGACGATGGGATGTACAAGGTGACGTTTGTAAAGGGCCAGTTCGCGGCGGTGATGAAGCATGCGGGCAAAGCACAGACAAGGAAGATGCTGCAGCTCGCGCGAGACACCCGGTTCCCCGAGAATGTGGAGCGGCTGCAGCGCGTTGTGGTCCTCAGAGACGAGGTGGCAAGGATGCTGGGGTTCGCTACGCACGCGGAAAAGAAGATGCAGCTTCGCATGGCCGAGAGCGCCGAGGCCGTTGTGGAGAGGCTGACGGAGCTGACGGAAAAGCTTGCGCCGGTGCGCGACAGGGAGAAGGAGATGCTGATGGAATTGAAGAGGGAGTATGTGACTGTGTCTGGTGACGCGGAGGATCCGGAAGATGCTGGGAGGCTGAATGTGTGGGATGTGCAGTTCTATAAGCGGATACTGGAGGAGAGGAGGCATAGGGTGGATGCGGTGCTTGTGTCGGAGTATTTCGAGGTGGAGAACAGCTTGCGAGGCATGTTGGGTATCTTCGAGAAGTTGTTCTCGATGAGGTTCACGCCAGTTGAGGCACCGGTTTGGCACGATACCGTCGTGGTGTATACTGCGTGGGATGCGCCGGAGCAAGGCGGGCAGTTCCTGGGCTACCTCTACCTGGATCTGTACTCACGAGATGGGAAATACAAGGGAGCGCGGTGCTCCTTGATCGAGCCGGTATGCCTAACGCCCTCCTCGAAGTATTAGCACTGACGGCATTAGGGCTACGAGGCCGGGTCTGGACGAAACTACCCATCCACAGCCCTCATCTGCAGCTTCGCCCGCTCCCCCGGCAAGCCCACGCTGCTTCTCCACGGCGAAGTCAAGACCATGTTCCACGAGCTCGGCCACGCCATCCACAAGCTGGTGACGCGGACCAAGCACCACCACACGTGCGCCCGGGACTTTGTCGAGATTCCCAGCGTCATGCTGGAGAACTGGATATGGGTGCCCGACGTGCTGGTGCGTCTGGGCAGACACTACAGCTACGTGAGCGAGGACTACTATGCGCATTGGAAGGGGAGTGCGGCGGGCGAGAGGCCGGCGGAGGAGATGCCGCGTGAGGTGGCGCGGGATCTGGCGAGGACAAAGAACTTGCTGGGGGCGCTGACGATGCTGCCCAGCGTGCATTTGGCCACGTTTGACATGGTGATACATAGCCCGTCAAGTACGGAGGAAGCTCGACGGATGGACACGACGGAAGTGTATGCCCGCACGAGAGCGGACATTGTGGGATTGGGCGTCAAGGCTGGAATCCCGCAGGCTTCATTCGCCCACATGTTCCGCGGCTACGACGCCGCCTATTTCACCTACTGCCTGTGAGTGCCCTCCCCCTTGTTTCCCTCTGTCGGAAAGACGCTGACCCGTGGATAGATCGAGAGTGTACGCTGCAGACCTGTGGTCCACGTGCTTTGCGAGCGACCCGATGAACGAGGAGGTGGGCATGAATTATCGACGCCTGGTGCTGCAACCTGGGGGCAGTCGGCCGGAAATGCAAAGCTTGGAGGCTTTTCTGGGGAGGCGGCCGGGCGTGGAGGCATTCTTTCGAGAGGCGCTGGGCTAGATGACGGTTCACCGGGACTATCCTTACGAGAGAATTAGAAGATACTCGGATGCAAGGCCGCGGCTAAGCTGGGGGCATACCATTCATGCAGCCGACTCTGGGACATGCGAAGAATGCAGAACAAGGATTGCTGAAATATCTTCGAGCATTGTTCTCGGAAGTAATAATTAGCTTGTTGGCCGATGAATAGAATATACATGAAACGCTTCCCGCCGGTTGTACGCATAATGTCCTGACATGTCCTCATTACTCGTTATAGCTGTATCCGCGGCTCCCTAAACGGCGCCTGCCCTAAGTCCACAACCACCCTCCCTTTGGCATCCAACTTCGCGCCCCTATCCGTCACCGGCGTCACCCCCTTTGAATGTGCCACCTCCTGCCGGCTCACACGCGCCTCGTCCCTGGGTATCCACAGCGTCGGCTTGTCCAGCCACAGCTCCGGCGGGAGGTAGTCGCCCTGCTGCGCCGGCTCGTCGTCGGCCGCGAAGCCCTCGGGCAGCATCTTGCGCAGCGCGAGGAAGTCCTCGTGGATTTCGGGGTGCAGCCAGCGGGCCATGAAGCTGGGCGGCGTGGTGTCGTCAGGGGGCCGGGTGAAGAAGGCGGAGAGCTTGGCGAAGAAGGATGTGAGACCGGATGCGTCAGCTTCGGACTGCAGGCGGTTCTGGGCGGTGGTTTTGAGCATGGAACCAAGCATCGAGGTGATGCCACCGGCACCTTCGATGGCGCGGTTGCCGCTGACGACGTGGTCGGTTGTGTGGTCGTAGTCCTCCTCTTCTTCTTCGTCTATCTGATTCATCGCGTTGCTTTCGTCGCCAAAAGCTTGTTCGGTGTCGTAGTAGCTCGCGGCTGTACCGCCGGGTTGATCATCCGTGTGCGGCTCCACGTCCGTCGCAGCAGCAGCGGCCAACAACTTCTCCTCCTCCCGGATCTCTTCCTCTAGCGGTAGGGTCTGTGGAAGGTTCTGCACAAGCGGTGCAATGGCATCGCTCAATGTGAAGTCCACAAGCACAGTGAAAGCAAGCAGCAGTATCATCATAATCATAGGGCCGAAGGCTCCGTTGATGACGAATAGGCCTATTAGACATAGCTGGGCTAAATATAATCCAACGATAAGCTGGCTGAGGGCGCGTGGGTAGAATAGACCCTTGCTATCCATTTGAGAGTCGTATACGTAGATGAGGTTGTATCGCCAGACGAGGTGCATAAAGGCCATGCCCGCTCCTGCAAATACTAGGATGAGCGGTGCGATACACGCATAACTCATTGCTGCACGGCGTTAGTACTGTGAACTCAGGCCAATTTGTTCCCGACATACCAATCACACCCATGTTGGTGAAGACAGGGAAGACTCCTCCCCAGTGGACGGGGCGCAACGTCTTCCACAGCCGGTGTTGCGAGCGGGGAATAGTGATGAAGCGAGAGAATACATGGTGGCGGAACAGGTCCAGTAGATGCAAAAGACCGCCAGCTCCTGCGGCAATGGACTGGATGAGGATGTAGGAGAGGTAGAAGTTGGACGCTCGCGGGAGATTCTGCGCAAGAAGATTCTGCGCCTCGAGAGGGTCTTGGACGATTTCGAAAAGAGCGCCCGACGCGGCGGATGTTAGAGTTGTGATGAGGAAGACTTGGACGACTTGGAAGGCAAAGTAGCCTCTCTGGCAGAACAACTCGGCTGCGACAAGCGACGGTACACCAGCTTGGGCGGCACACACTATGTACGTCAGCATCGCCGTCTTTCCAACAGGTCTATCAAGACCGCGCTTACCTCGTAGCATCCCCGGCACTAAAGCCATGAAGAGTGACAGCGCCAGAGCGGGCATAAAACCACTCAAGAAGCCCAATATCGGCGCCGGCAGATATTGGATCCAGCTCAAGAAGGCAATACCACTCAGGAAATCCACATTCGAAACGATGCCCACCATGGCCGACGGAATTGACCAAAACACAATCGCCGCGACGATGCCGGAAATGACGAGCACCCGGCGGATAATCAGCTCCCACCAGGGCATGCGCAGCGACGCCCACAGCACCTCTTCGGGCTTGACATCGAGGAAGCGCGACGCCATCTGCAGCGGTCGATGGTGGATGAGGGTTTGATGTGCGGCTTGGGCCCCCTCTTGCGTGTGGAACTCGATGAAGGCGGCGGGGAGGGCGGGCGCGGCGGAGGGGTCGCGGCGGATGGAGCGGCGGAGCTTGTAAATGGCGACGTTGAGGTCTTTGAGGCGCTCGCGCGTCCATTTGATGGTGTCGACGCGGCGGATGAAGTTTCCGAGCGGCCGATGGTGAGGCCGGGCCGAGGCTGGGATCCAGAGAGCGGCGACGGAGCCGCGCACGTCGGGAAGTGAGGGGCCCAGGCCGTAGGGGTGGACGTAGTCGTCCTCGGTCGTGTTTTGGCGCGTGTCGGTCTGCTCGACGGCTTTGTCATCGAGAGTTTGGATGGCGACGGCTTCCGCTGTAGTATCAGAAGACGTGGGCGACCGTGGACTACCGTCTTCACTATTGCGCTTCCTGAACCTCGCCGTGATCGGATTCTCCACGGTTCGGTTCTTGCGCAAATGCTTCTCCATGGCGGCATTCGCCTTTTTGGTCAGGACAATCTCCGCCTGCTCCAACCTCATGGCCGTCTGCTCCCGCTCCTTGACCAGGTGCGCCAGCGCCTTGGTTGTGCGCGGCACCCAGATCCGCCTCGCCGCATCGCCGTACAGCTTCTTGAGCCTGCGCTCGTCGAGGTACTGCTGCGGCACGCCGGTGACCATGAGGGTGCGCGCGGCCAGGCGGTTGGCGTAGGACGGGGACGACAGGTAGGCCTGACGCAGGTTGACGTAGTAGATGCTCTCGCGCACGATGACGAAGAGCACGAAGCCTGAGACATGCATCTTATTAGCACCGCCACCTCACACGCCTTCACTGACGCCGTCACGGGCTAGGAAGCGTACCAAAGAACATCCAGGCGACAATGGCATGGGCGAACAAATACCGTGGATCCTTGACGTTGCCCATGGTGAGGAGCTCCAGTTGCTCGAGCCCGTTGCCGCCGGTGGCATGGATGGGGAATAGGACGGGCCATGTTATACAGCATCCGGCAATGCAGATTGTGCGCAAGACTTTGAGATAGCGCAGGAACAAGAAGCCATCGAGCGAGCCGTGGTTAAGGACGTGCGAGTCGGGGACTTTGAAGAACGGTTTGACCCAGTTGAACCATCCATCGGGTAGGGCCTCGCACGGCGGCCTATACAGTCATTAGCAGCCGGGTTCGCACCTGGATCGGAAGGCTTGTACCGGGTTGATCGTAGACCTGCTATGGTCCGTGGAGCGTAGACGCGTTTGCTCCGCGGACGCAGTACAATGAAGAGGATGAGGCACACGGCGAGGTATATCGATATAGGGATGAAGGTTGCGCCGAGCTTGGCCAAGGAGGAGGTTTGGCTGCCCGAGTTGGCGCTCAGGGTTCCGCCGCCGTCGGAATCGTCGCGGCCGGAGCCAACCCTGGGGTCATCCTGCGACGTCTAGACCGTTTTGTCAGTCCCCGTCCATCGAAGCATAGTCGGGCGAGGTGGGAGTGGGAGGCACGCACCAAGTCCAGATCCATGATGTAAGAGCGCGCGCACCCGCGATCATGGCCGTCGCAAACGAAGCATGCCTCTGCTGCGGTGTCTGTAGCTAGCTGGGTGAAATAACAGGCGGTGTCGCAGCCGCGGGGGTAAACAAGGAGCGGTCAACTGCCGGGTCAGACACGATGCCGCGCCACTCAAGCGTCAACGATCTGCGCTGGAACGAGATTGAGCTCGATTGAAAATGGGGAAAAGAACGACGCAGCGCCAGAGAGGGAAATGATTATCCGTCGTCGCAGGGGTCATATTCAGCTGTGCTCGAATCCATGGATTTTCGCCTATCCCACCGCGACGGGGGCACCAACCAACCCCTCTTATCGGTAGGTGCAACCAATATTCGGCCGGCGCCACCGTGGCAATGATACCCTGCCCGACGGTTAACAAACAAAAAGCAAATTGCCTCTGAGCCCTCCAATACGGGCCATGTTGCACCCATTATGAAATTGCTGCTTGCGTGGCTGGTGCGAAAGCCGAGAGGGCAATCAGCCCAACAAGCCCCGCTGACGGTTCAGGCCGCCGATAGCGTCAGGGGTCAGCCGTATCCAGGCTCCACTACCCCACCCCTCGCCATTGGATCGGGTGCTTGGGGCACCACTGCTCGCTCGTTCCCTCATTTTGTGTTCCCTGAGACGCGGAGTGCTTAAGCTTAATCCCACGCTGACGTACTGAGCTTAATTGAACTCCAACCTCGCTCTGAAACCTAGTCACTACTGCTTGTATCTTTATCCCTTTGAGTGTGGTAAGGCGCCCTCTATGTATTCGACCCACATACCCCTCAATTTAGGTTGGTATAAGAAGTAACTTTGACCCTTTCCCCACTAAAAACCACACCAAATGGGGGTTCAAGATACCGCAATAGAGGACACAATCATCGTCGGGGGCGTTAGTAAGGTTGATGCTGAGCTTTTCATATGGCTAGATCACTATCAACAAGAGCAGGAAGGTGATTTCACAGGGAGACCGAATTTCAAGCCTGTTGCTGCCTGCGGTAGCGCTTTCTATCCATTCGAGCTGGAGCAACATCATCCACTTCTATCAACACTGCCGGCGAGCCCGGTTGACCTTCCCCAGCTCTTTCTACCTGTTTCCCTCATAGAAAGCTGGGTCTGCTACATGAATGAGGCTTCTGAGCCTGCTCGAGGTCCTAGACCCGGTTCTTGTGGCAATAGCAGCTACTGTGACGGCAGAAACGGAACCCCCGGGGGGAAATGGCTCCTCGCTCTAGAAGGAGATACCACAGTTCGAGCTCCAGCAGCAGCCGATGGTCTGCAGAAGAATAAGTGGGTCCGAAGACCACACCGCGGTCCCAGCTATGATAGAAGATTGCGAATTGGGCATAAAAGGTCCCTACTTTCCATAGTTAGAGAAGAGGAACATGACGACAACATCATCACCAATCATCATTAACAACAATTCCGCAGACATCACCAATTGGCCTGTGTGTTCTCTTACCAATCGGTCGTGGGCCGATTGGGCTCTTTCTTGTCTTTCCCTTACATTCATTCCATCAAGACCAAATGGTCTATCTACATCATTCCTTTTTATCGGCCTAGTTGTCGACGATTGTGGGTGTTGTGGCCAAGTGCTCTCCCTATTTTATTGATCTTTTCGGGGCTGGGTCTGTCTTTTGCTGTTTCTTTCTCTCATAATAGAGATAGCTTTGAACCCTATATAAGCCGTGGTGGTTTCCTTATTACCTAGGCTGCTGAGAGCTATCTATTATATATTCCTTGATAACCTTTTCTTATCACTATACCTTCTCAGGGCTTTGAGGTAGCAAGGGATAGCTGCTATAGGCACTGGCCAGGTCAACTATGGTATCTATAAGCCCTTTATTATAGCCAAGCAAGAAGATTATGCTAAGAAGTGCTAGGTTTTTAATATATTTAAGACTATGCCTATGCCGGAAGACCAGGCATGTTAGGGGAAAGGGTCTAAACTATCTGATCTCTGTAAACACTCATACTGATCCTTTGCCCCTTAAGATCAATTAAATCGCATGGAAAGATAACGCCCTTATGCTGCTGTTGACAATTGTATATATAGGCGATGAACTCCTCCGCCGGGTTCGCCGGCGGCCATCTATAATAATAGCTCAATTATGCCCTAGCTACTGCAAATTCAGGCCTAACCTAATCAAGGAACTCCCTATACTAGGAGCAGTAGCAGCCTATAATAAATATATAGGCTCTATAGATATAGGGAATTAACTATAGGCTATAGAAGGCCTTGATCATTATAACCGTAGGGGGGGTTGGTAGGCAATAGCTTGGCTCTTCCTGCTTGAAGTGGCCCTCATAAATAGCTGTCTATTATAGCAGCAGGCTCCCTCGCCGTGGCCCCTGTACAGAGATCAGCGGCAGTGGTGGTAGCGCCTTGTTGATGACTTCATCCTTCTATACGGGAAGACTAGGAGCGCAAGGGAGCATTTCCGTGCTGGAGACACAATAACCCCTCTATCACGGCATAATAATGTCAATAGGGGCAAAAAGAGCTGTTGTTTGGGCTGTCAGGGGCTCTGGGCAGGTGAGGTACGTTCATGAAGCCGGCAGCCCCTCGGCCAGGTCAGTGGAAATAGGGGCGAGGCTGTATCCACGAAAAAAGGCTGTGATGTATGTAATGTAGCTATATGTACCCGGCAAGAATGCTGGGACTTCTATCATAGTCTACGTTCCTAGGGAACAGAAGTCACTTTTTTTTGTGGCATTTTATTGGTCAAACCCCTGTTTGTAACATAGAGGGCGCCTTACCATACTCAAAGGGATAAAGTCTTACAAGGGAAAAAACCAAACATCACAATACAGCACCGGCTACGGCGTCTCTTATTCGCACCGGCACCGGTGCAAATAAATATT
>KL660479.1:957-19049 GCA_000732775.1 Stachybotrys chlorohalonatus IBT 40285 | reverse complement strand
TAGGTGGCGCTGAACCCGTTCGTCAACACCTTTGCGAGGGCTGCAGGGTCGGGAGCCAGTAGGAGCGGGACGGGGAAAAGGCAATCTTAAGCCTAAAGGCGTCATCATTACCTCATCCTTTTCCGTTTCTATCGTCGAAAGTAGTTGTGTTTCTGTCCGTCATTGTGAGGAGCCAGTCATCGGTAGTTCACGCACAACTGTAGGCTACAGTTTTCCGTGCAAGCTGGCTGGCGATGCTATTGACGATAAGCGGGGTCGAATGATCCTCTTGCTAAATTTCCATCGATCCGTTCTTTACTGTACGCTTTCGCCTGCGCTGGGTGCGTAGATCGGTGAGAACGTTCTTCGTTCAATCAATGCGACAAACGTCATGAAACCATTTGCCATGTTCTTGCAGTACTATCTCCAATTCAGCTTGGACCATGACATTTTTCTACGCCTTCTTCCGCCCCTCCTTCGACTTTTTGATTGTGTTCCCATCTGAATATATTGCGGCGACTTTTTGCGAATTTTCTTCCATTATACGATAACCAGTCGGATTTGTCGTCTCGTTCGGTCTTGCCAGCTGACGGATTGCGTTGCCTGATCGTTCAGAATGGTACCCTATGCCCCGTGTAGCTTACCCAGCCTCGCCGCTTACACAAAATTGTTGTAAAACTTTACTATCTTAGCGCTTGGGTGATGGTGGTGTTGATGCCGAAGCGGGCGTTGTTGTGTTCCCTGGCTGACCCCATTTCGCTGCCTCGCTGTGCTACATGGATTGTACGACGTTCTCAGGCAGGTGTTGAATAAGTGCATTGAAACCTAGCAGCGATTTCTTCTGGGAACTTTGTCCAATAGCCCATCTTGTCCTCATGGTGCGGGCGATTGATCGTCGGACATGGCCAGTAGGATTTGTCTACTTTGACGCAGCTTCGTCGTTGCGGTTGCGAATGGACCTAGGCTTGTCATATCGTTGTTACCCCGTGCTGAGTGACCTCCCATTAGTGAAGCGTTTCATTTCCACACACTTGGCTGATGATTTAGCCGCCAAACGGAATGGGTAGGCAGTAACCGCGGATTCACTTCTGCGTGCGGTGCCCGTTAGTTCCAGTAACATGATGGCCAGCAAGCTGGCCATGTTCCCTGCTTTGGCAGTGGAGCGGTTTGTTGTCTTCATCTTGTATCGCATCGTTGCTCCTATGTGTTGAGGGGCTTGTCCCAGAGGTGTTGCCGATGCGCACGACGAAGTTTCCCCCAAGGAATTTTGGGTTACAGTGCCTACTGGTTTTTGTCTTTGCTGTGTTCTGCTTTGTCCGCCGGTGTTGCGATTTTCCTATGAGTGGTCTCTGTTTTACTTATGGTGCTCTGTATGAAGTTCCCTTCTGGGTCGGTTGCAGGTATAGTGGTTTCAAACGATGCATCTTCAGGCATCCTCCCCGGACTGTGAAGGTGCGGTGACCTACGGCTTCTCCGACTCGTCTTTCTCGGGTTCCTCTTGATGTACAACTGGATTTGGAGATACTTCACCAGCCTCCTCCAATTTCTTGGCAGTTTTGACATCGTTTTTCTCAGGTGCCAGTCCGCCCACAACAGACTCCATCTTCTTGAAGAAGGATTCGTCATAATAGCTCATGACAGATGATGAACGATGATTAGATCGTGCTGTATCTGTCGATGTGCGCGAGGAGACCGTGGCGACGTTGCTGCTGGTAGAAAATACAGACTCAACGCCTGCTGCCGAAGAGCGGCTGGTCGAGTTGGACCTAGACATCGGAGGTAGACGTAGCGGAGGAGCGCTTGCTGTCTTTTTGCTCTCGAACATGGCCAGCTTATCTGCTACAGAGCCACCGGAATTCTTGATGCCGTGTGGTTCATCATTCACTTTGCCCGATTTCTTCTCTTCAAGCTCCCTGATCCAAGCCAGACGGTTGCTGGTAACTCCCCCTATGGGTGAGACCCTTCGGGCTGGGGTGGAGGAATGCATCAAGACAGCAGCATTTTCTGGTGGTGTAGTATGTGCCCGTGAACCAGACGTCCAGCTGCCATTCCTTTGCCAAGACTGAATTCGATCCGTAGGCGCAGCTGACAAACTCCTTGGGACCACGGTGGCAGGCTTCCCCATTAGGCTTGGGGCACTGGATGGCGTCCCACATCCCTCATACATTGAATGGCGCTGCTTGACAGCTGTGTTCCGGTTCTCCGAGGGTCGAGATCTTGAAGGCGCATCCGGCCCCGATGTTGCAGGTTCGCCGGCGACATAGTCTAACGGCTTTTTGGTGTGGTCCACCGAATTCCGCATGTAGCCTGGCAATGTCACAGCCTGCGTAACCGTCGTGGCTTCTTGAATTTCAATGTTGCTATCCAATGGTGGGAGCGACCAGCGTTTTGAGTCCGTCGCTGTCGACTGCCCCGCCACCATGTATCTGGGTTCAAGAGGTCGCCCACGGTCCAAAATACTGGTTACGCTTTGCGTATCATCGGTGAATGGTGCATTGCCTGCCGGCCCTTGGCTGTAGACCACGTGTGCCGTCTTCAATACGGCGGAAGGGCGCTTGGCATTATGGCTGCTTTGGCACGTTGGGTAAGCTGGTGGAAGTCCCTGGGAGCTGCTAGGCACGTCCAATACTGATCTGCTGGCAAACAAGTCGGCTATTGGCGTCTTCGTGTTGCTTGCAACCATGTTGCACTTCTGCCGTTGCTGATCGTCGCTGCGATTCTGGGATCCCGGCTCAAGCCAATCATCAGGGAGGCCGAAGCCTTCCAACGCATTTAGGTCGACCTCGAGCGGCTTGAAGTCCTGGGTGCCCTCCTCCAGTACAGGTGTTTTTTGTTTGTAGATGGGCACTGAGTTTTTCTCACTCATCATTTCTGCGTCACTTTTGCTCTTTGCTGAGCCGCGCCTGGTAATGAGCCCCGACAGCCTCTGAGCCAGAGGCCGCCAAGAAGGCTGTCCTGTGGCATGGTCACCTGGCATCGCGGGTTAGATCCGGTGACGCAAGCTGCGAGATGCTTCGGAATTGTAGGACAACGAGGTCGCGAAGGGTTATTCTGGTATGGGAAAAGGGACGGATCTTTCAGGGGTTTAAGTAGGGTTATATGTGTATTGGTTGCCTTAATGCTTACCCCTTAATGTTTCAAGTATATGTGACGCTACCTATGTTTGGATGTTATGTAATCGTCGCAGAATGTGTCCTTAGTGTCTTCTTTCAGCGGGGCGGCCAGCTATCCCTGCTACAAGGACTGGCGCTACTCCAGCAATACACACAATTGGCCAACTACTTAACACAGACGATGGTACAAGGTCCCTGGCCCTGGGTATCAAATTGGCGCAGACGACACTGCTTGTTGTCGACTATCGAATGCTATTCCATTTGAGCCACCCCAAATATCAAGCCCAACCTATGCCGGTTACTTTTCTGCACACATACATAACAGCCCGCGCTGGACGCCCGACATCGCCAATGCCACCATGGCGCGGAACATCAAGTCAAGAACTTTGAATCAACACAGTAATGAAAGGCCCATTGCATGATAAACGGTGTCTGGCAGCCTGAATGGGCTTCCACAATCAACCGCGAAAATGATAACCCTTCCCTCTCGTTGAAGACCCAGCCCCAGCTACCTGAGACCGTACTTGGTCAGCTTCCAAGCCGAACGACTGACCGGTCGTTGTGTCAACTGAGCATGTTAGACTTGTTAAGCCAGCACGTCATAAACTCTTTAGCAGGAGAGGGGAACTCATTACTTGGACCCATAAATTTGGAAACGAAACAGCCTAACGACACTGCAGGATGTCACCATCCATTGCTGATTTCTAATGGTAGGGATCTCTCCTCCAAACCCTCATGAAAAGCTGCCCCTTCGAAGTTTGGGATTAAGCTACAGAAGCCACTTACAGCGGAATTATTTGGGTGTGGGCAGAATGAGGATCGGCGTAGGGAAACAGTCTTAATTAGGCTTCCCAATCTTTCAGGTTTGAACAAAACAACCATCCATCCCAACCATCGTCTAAGTCTGCATGCATTATTGTAGAAATAGATGGGAACTGCTCGTACAGAGCGCCTTCCTTCTTCAGGCAACGGCGTATGAGCTTTAACGCCACCGTATGATAATCTACTGCCTGTTGTTGTTGCAGACAGACTTGGGATGAATGACTGCCATGATGTTTTCAAGAAGCGACGATCGTCATCTCGCCCACTGGTTTCATCAAGAAGTGGTTTTCAAAGTCCAGTGTGGGTGGACATTCAAGAGAAAGCTCCACGCTCTTAAATCGGCGGAAGAACAGTGCGGTCGCAAAACGCATTTCCATCATGGCCAAATGAATACCTATGCATGTACGGGGTCCCACCCCGAACGCAGCAAACCCGTTCCTTGAGGCTTCTTTTATTGACTCGCTAAGCCACCTGGAAGGATCGAAGCTGTTATTAATTCGTCGTCAGTAATGCACATGAGCTGTAAGCTTGCAGTATAGATATCTTCGGGAAAATTGGTGGGGACGTGAAAACCGACTTACGTTTCCGCGTTTGGCCAAATGTCCTCATTCCGATGCAGTGTCCAAGCCTGCGTGCTGACAGTCGTGTTTTCTGGTATGAAATAGCCTCCCAATTGTACTCCGCCGGGGGGTACAATGCGTGGTAAGCTTCCTGAAGCCGGGCCATAAAGCCGTAGTGTTTCGTTGATGACGGCGTTCAAAAGTGGCAGAGCTTCAAGAGCGCTGTCCGTGAAATTGTTCTCCAAGTCTGACACTTCTTCATGCAGCGCAGAGTAAATGGAAGGATGGCGCAGTACAGACCAAACAAGGCAAGTCAGGGTGTAGGCTGTGGTGTCGGTGCCAGCCAAAATAAAATTGCCCGCTTCGGTGCTCAGATCCTGTACTGTTAGAGCTCGCCATGACTTATCGCGAGAAACAAGCTCTTCAGACGGCTCAATCTGTGAAAATACACTGATAGTATCAACTCCCTGCTTCATGCTTTTCGTGATGGCTTCCGCGCCATACGCAGAAAGATAATCATTAGACCGAAACAGATCTCGGAAGGTGGCAAAAGGCATGTAGCGACCAACAAAGCCAAAGACCGGGACTTCATTGGCAATGGATCCGCCTTTGCCAGCAAGTTGTAGAACTCGGAAGTAGTGATTGACCTAAGGGAAAATCAACGGTCGCCTTAAAAAAGCGTTGTTTCACCAACCTCGCCTGTTTCGAGGGTCCCAAACGATTCTCCGAACATGAAGTGCGAGCTCACATCAGTGGCCATGTGTAGCCACCATTTCAAAATATCGGCCTTGCCTCTTAGAAGGTCCTGATTCATTTTATCGAGCGCTCGGTCAACCGTCTGCCTGACCATGGGCTCCCACCTTGCACGCACTTCGCTCTTCGAAAATCCGCGAGCAAGCAATCTTCTCCGCTCAGCATGTTGCTTTGGGTCTTCCATGGTGAACAAGGTTGGCACGGGTTGGTTGGTGAAGCGTCCATACCAGTCGGATTTCCAAAAGCCGGATCCGGCTCTGTGAATAACCTTCGAAGCTTCAGGGTCGACAATGCTGATCTCTTTTGGAGATATACGGACGACAGCGCCGTATTTCTGGTGTAGACTGTGAATGAAACCCGTACGGCTACCTGTGAGAACAGCGCTTTTAAGTGGAAGGTTTGTGAACGAGGTGTACAATGGACCTGGGATTCTGCGCAGTGCTTTTCGTGTTTCAGAGCGGTAGTCCTGTTACGCATTTAGCCAACTGCAGATGAGAGCATTATGGAAGCAAGATAAGTACAATGATGAGGAGCGCAAGCACCGAGACAAAAGTCAAGAGCCCGAGAATAAGCACCATTTCTCTTCTCGCATACTCCATTGTTATGAAAGCGTCCAGAGACCGAACAGACTTCTTAGACATATTAGGGTAGGGAATTTCACAAATCATAATAATAAGTACAAATCAGATACTTCTATGCATCAAAGAGTGACCTGTTGAGTGATGGCAAATATATACCTTTCGTCAGTTATACCTCGCTCGTTGAACCGGTGTCAAAAAATGTCCGCGGGAGGAGGATGAGGTCCCACATTTTACGACACCCTGCGGCGTTCGCTGACGACCAAGTCTGACCCACCAAGAACAAACCGATGGTGGTAAAAACCATGATCGTATGCCCGGGGAGAACATCATGTGCATCGAGCAGCACAGGGCTAGGGTACTGTGGTGCAAGTATATATGGACTGCTATGCAAAATGCTGCATCTTCATTCGTTGGTCTGGAACGGGGCATTTTGTGGAGCGGACTTTCGGACAAGTTGGAAAGTGCGGGTAAGGCCCTGATCAATAAGGCGCAAATTGAAAATTCGCGCACGCTTTATTTTGGTCGTCTTTTGCTTTGGCCGAGCATTAAGCTAGTGCAAGCTAATGAAGCCAAAATAAAGCGTGCACGAGTTTCGATTTGTGCCTTATTGACCAGGGCCTAAGGCTCGTCTATTGCCGCAAAGTCACGGAGCCCCTAAACTTTGATCGCGTCGTTTGCGCCGAAATCACATGCTTTACCGATGAAACCTTTCACGGCCAATCCGAGCAGGGACTACAAATTAGAGGAGTTATCATTTTTAGCAGGTTGGGGGAAGCATCATGGGTTGGTATTCCGAGTATCTCAAGGTGGGCAAAATCGCAGCATCAGGAATTGTGGATGGGTGGGTCCCCATCGTGGAAATTGACAGAGAGCTCGACGAGGGCATAATAGAGATAATCGAATGCTGATTGAGATTTCATGTGCTTAATGAGCATCTTCTACGGTCTCTACCACCCTTTCTTACGTCTATTGTAGACTGCCGGCGTTGCCTTACATCTATTAATCTTAGGGAGTCCACATATACGGGTTCAACGGACGTACTCTCCTTTGAATTGGAGTAGCAGACAAACGCAGCGCGAAGTAGGCTTATGCAACCTCGTAAATAGCATACTCAAACTCATAAGCTGACGCAAATGTATTACTCATCTGACAGTGAGTAGAATATACCTGTGACGCACTGCCAAGCTCTTGGCTATTATAATCAGGAGTTGCAGAAAGCATGGCAAACGACTGGGCGTAGCGTTATAGTAAGACTCATTGAAGCTAAATAGATTAAAGCATATGACTTGAACTGAAAGCAGACATAAGAGCATGTAAGTGAACCAATTAGAGTTCCCTCATGCAATATTTGCAACAGTGCTCTTTTATGTTGTGGTAAAGGCTTCATGAAGTTATCGCTTCCTGATATATCCATTGCACTCATCGTTCGGTGCACTTCAAATAGGAAGGTCGCCCCCGCCGGCGCCCCCCCCAGTACTGAAGATGGGGTTTCAGAGAAATTGAAAGTAGTAAGTTGCATGTGCCTATGATGAAACGAATCCCAGACCTTTGCCAACCTTCCGATTGCGACAGTTCTGGCAAGCATTTTAGCAGACAATTCGGCGGTTTTTTCCAGCGGAGTGATTTCTACCCTTGATTTTCCAGGGATTGGGTCATAAAGTGGAACTTTCCCGCCAGCATGTCAGTGCGATGCGAGTTGCTGGTATGAAGGATAGATGGCCATCAGCAGACTAACTAAGATGGAGCTGTGCTCTTCATGCAATTGCAGTCAATGAGTAATATACCAGTACTCTTGATGTGAATATGTGGCAAGATAATGGAGGTTGTCAGTTATAACGTGTCCCTGATACTACCTCAAACTAGAACCAAAACGCTTAAGGAACCCCTCAAACACCTCGCAATCAAGCTGTAGTATCCCCTTGACTGTGCGAAGTCGGGTGAAATCTAGCCGCCCCACAATGTCTTAGTCAACATGCCGGTACAAAGGAACCTCAGAACTCCCCGGTAGCTAAATGGACCTCTGCGGGCTGTGACTGTTGTGATGTACCTCGATGTAGGAGGGCAATACGGATACATCCATCATCAGCCAATTTACGGTTGTCTCAATGTATCAAATTTTCATCCCGGTTTGATTGGTCAAAACCCCAGTCCGCTACAGATCTCCCGACTTCGCGCAGTCAAGGGAATGCATTAATATGTTCCTCTGAAGCGAGTGAGGCTCAATTGTGATTCCAAGCAACTATAGCCAGCCACAGTGTCACGGAAAGGACAAATCCTTTTGATGAAGCTATCCACGGCACATATCTGCACCCGAGCTTGGAGAGACTGGATGAGGCTAGCCAGATGACAGTATTGTGGGTCTACCTGAAGGAAAGGGCTACAGCGAAATGATCCTTACTTATGAGACGTGGCAGCCAGGTGGCGACGAACGCCGAAGGCTTTCATTGGCTGAGCACTGGTAGAGCCAATCATATGCCTAAATCGTAGCCCTACAGCGCACAGAGCGGATTCCTGTGATTTCTTCCTTCATTTCACCCATTGCATATTGACTTGGTAAAGGTCATGTACCTCTACCTCAATTCTTAGGCTAAGTGGTGCTGAAACTAGCTTCTTGTAGGCTGTAGTGCAGTTGGGTGACGATTATTGGCCCGTTCAAGCGCCAGCCAATATTAGTGTTCGGACAAATACGCCGATCAATGACGCTGACGTGACAGTTCAATTCTCTCCACACCAACCAAAATATACAGGTCCTAGGTTGAGAGGGAGGAAAGCACGTCGAGAATGGCGCCAGAGTGTGATAAAGGTCTGTTTCGGCCGCTTCTTCCTCGCCCCGGTCCTGAACCAGTCGAGCCCGCACGCCAGCCTTTGCTGACAACGGCGGAGCTACCGAAGCGGTCAATTGTCAAGGCTGCTTGTGAACAATGCCGGCGGCGAAAGGTCAAAGTACGAAGCTAAGATATACCGGCATAAGAGCTTGATACTGACATGCGATTAGTGTGATGGCGGTCGTCCTGTTTGTCTCCCTTGCGCAAAGTCCCGTCGAACTTGTGAATATGTCACGGAACCGTCAGAGAGAAGAGCCAGCGCAGTCAAGCGGAAGAACGATGAACTACAACAACAGAAGGACGATGAATTAAGGCAACAACTAGCGGATCATACCAAGTTACAGGACCTGCTTTTAGCCAACCCAGAAGCGAGCAGTAGTATTCTGAAGAGGCTACGTTCGGGTAATAACGTTGCATCAGTTGTCCATGAGGTTCAACATGGCGATGCATTGCTTAGCCTGTCTCATGGCCAATATGCCACGTCTAGTCCACGAAACCTCGAGTCAGCAACATATATGAACTCATATCTCCCCACATCCCTTCATCCCTCAACCTCGGGGAAGCAGCCAGTGAACAATTGGCAGCCGCCCCGCCTTCGGCTTCCATCAAGGTAATACTATGATCCTGCTAATTCACTATTCGTCTACCACCTCTATTTACACGTCACTAAGGTTCGACCATCCCGAATTCATTTTTGAAGAGGCATTTCGAGATGCTAGGAGCTCTCATGACCCTACAAATCTCTTTCTACAACCATCGAGTCATCGATTGCCCATCTCTCGGTGGACTACCGTGCCTCTCAGCGATGAACTTTTAAACCACATCATGCTCCTTCTTTGGACATGGGATCCAAGAACGACACGCATCGTTGATCGAAAGATGTTTGAGGAGGATTTGCAAAACAAACATCCTACATCAGACTCAGAAGAAGCTTTGCGATTCTGTTCCCCTTTTCTTGTGAACGTATTGCTTGCGGTTGGCTGTGTAATTCTCACCGGGTTGCCCTGTTCGCATAATGCTGATTGATAATGCCCCAGATGTACACGACAAACATTGAGACATACTCGAACCCATCCGATCACTATACAAGAGGCGATGCGTTCGCTAAAGAAGCCAGGCGTCTCCTGCCCCTCGAACGTAGTGAGACTTCGCTCCCCTTCGCCCAAGGCTTAGCAGTTTTCTACCACTACGAAGGAAACTTTGGTACTCTTGAGTCTACCATAAGCCTTACTAGTATCTGCTACAGACAATGTAAGAAGCTGCACCTTGAAGACCTAATACAGAAGCGTATGTCCCGCACCGCCAGCAGTCGAGAAGTACGAGAAGCGCAGGCTCTATCGTGGATAGCCTGGGGGTTCTATATCCACGAGAACTACATTGGTAAGACCAGCCTTTATCAAGTATCGCTTGCATGACTTAAACTAGCTAGTCGGACCAATGAGTCATCGGAAAACCCTCCGAAAGCCAGGCATTCCCAAGCTTTGGCAAGATACAACACAGTCCTCACCGGAAGAAGAATTCAACGACTCCTGGTGGTCTGCGTATCCTGTGTCGCTGAACCCACAAAGGTCATTCAAGAAAGAAATATTCGACGCAGAATGCGATTTGATGGAAATCTTTGAAGACATTATGGACTTTTTGGCACCTATCGACAACGAGCCCAATCCTTTCGAGACGCCAGAACATGCAGTGAAACTATATCGACGACTGATCGCCTGGAAATACTCTCTCCCTGAGTACCTTCAATTGGAGAGTTGTGTGTTGCCGTCAGCCCTACAGTTTTAGTAAGTCAAACTGAAAAAAAAACGGTCAATATGGATCTTACAATTTGTTTACTGCTGTAGCGTCAATTTTGATCTCACGGCCATGAGCGTACTAAGACCATTCCATGACGTGGCCAAGGACCAGTTTGGAGGCCTTATTCCGAAAGCAACATTTCAATTCCACGCGAGCCACATTATGTCCACAATATGGACTTTCCGTGCTCTTTACACTGTTCGCCATGAGTTTTGGCATACGCACCCATGCTCAGTCTGCGCATTCAGCGTATTGGACGATCTTGACTTTGGACCTATGCAGGTAGAGATAATCATGAAAGCCTGCCAGGTATTACATGAGATGATGGAGCGTTTTCGGCTTCCCGCTGATGTTCTGACGTCATTGAAGACGGCTTTGAAGGAGCGTCGTGTTATTCTGCCTTCTAGTACAGTTAACATCCTCCAGGCTGAGATTGAAGCTCCGGGACCGACTATCATGCAATACACCATGGCAGTTGCCGCAAAGAAAAGAAGAACCGAGGCTCAGTGTCAGAAGACGGCACGAGTCAGGGCTCTCAGAATTTCAGATCTACTTATACCTGAAGACGAGGCAGAGATTGGTCTTGATTGAGTGCCAGCCCGCTTTCTGAATCTGTCTAATCTTATACGAAGATCGAAGGCGCTGGAAATTCTACAAATCGGTCTGAGATACATTCAAAATGTCAAGCAGAATATATTTTAGAACCTTACTATTTCAATATATCCATAGGCGTCGCTCTGGTAAAGGAATAAACATCTGCATTTTCGCGAATGAACTTTTGAAACATGGCAACATCAGATTAATATCATCTTTACAGGAACAGCACCTCTTCAGCTTTGAAGAACCGCTGATTACGCGGTCACTCGCAACCTCCCGGCTCTCAGACATCCAGCCAACTCTGTCAAAGAACTCGTCAATACGTACAGGCACACTGTGCTCATTTTAGAGCATGAGATACACGGAGTAAATCTGGACAGCCGCTTCTCACCTACCCCGGTATTCAAGGAAGAGGTAAGAAGAGTAAACCGGGGGTATTTGTGTTTGGCTGGAACACATTACACTACCCGCAGCCCACTCCGCAAGACGTCGGTCTTTGGCCGCTTTTGCATCCGGCGCGCCCCTCATCCCTTCCACCCCCAACACTGGCGCAGCTGGGCTCTTACAGCTCTCGTCGGACGAGCATGATCGCGTTCCGTAATACGCAAAACTTGGAGCAGCGCGTCTTGGTCGCGACGGTCCTGAAAGCGATCCCCAGCAGCGGCAATGCCCATGCAAGCAGTGAACATGGCTGGGGGGCACCATTGATTGCAGACGCCGATGCCGCACAGATTGCGAACGAGCGCACAGGCACGCAGGGAGAGGGTGGCTTCAGCAGCTGGCCGTCCTAATCCTGTACGTGGATGGGAAGGGTTGAAAAGCGCCAAATAGAGCTCTGCCAGAATATGGTGCTGCGTTGCTATGACTAAAGGTGATGGTACTGGTGAGCGGACCACGGACAAGGGTGATTTGTTTATGCGTATGCATAGACTTTACTCACCATGACATCCTTTCCAGTACCATATCTCCGGAAAGGCCGAGGTGATATCGGCTTCCTTCTCATTATTATTGTCCCGCTCCACCTCATCCTCTCGATCCCGGCGGAAAACGGGCGTATAGCTGTCGGGGAGGCAGGCCTTCCACTCACGGTTCGCGTGCTCGAGTTTCTCCCAGCGAGTAGCATCCCCAGCCTCGGCATTAGTACCAAAGCAAAAGTTGAGCACATCGGCGCAGTGGACTATGGCCCGGTTGCCCCAAGTGAAGTCGTCGGCGGGAGTCGTGGATCGGTCTACGATGCCCTCATGCGCGAGATTCATGCGCACTGACTGCTGATTCATGACGGCGCTATAGATCTCTTGACGGAGCCCGACCCAGAAGCATGCTGTGGGAAGAGAGCGTGGGAGCAGGCGATGTGGTGGTGGAGGCGGTGGGGCTGGAAGAGGGCTGGGCGATGATGTTGTTAGCCAAGGTGACGAATCCGACATCAAGTTGCAGCTCGAGGTGGGAAGTGATGAATGGGGATGTTCAACAGGAAGAGGCGCCACAAAAGCATGTATGCCTAGTAGGTGGCCGTGAGCATCATGGCCTAGGCTAGGGACGTCCATTTCTTCGAGGACGCGAAGAATGATTGTGGCGGCGAAGAGATTCTCGTCCGAGATGGTGACGGCATGGTCGAGAAGAGGAATGAGATAATTGAGACATTGCTCATGATAGCGGTTCGAAGCAAGCGAGTCGTAGCGGGATGTGTGTGCTAGATGGCGGGCCGAGAGAGCAAAGATGGCATTCAGGAGGATGGGACATGTACCAGCGCGCGAGGGGACAGATTTCTCGAAGTGTGATTGAGGGTCGCACAGGTCGAGCTGGAAGAGTTCACATTAGCCAAGAGTTGCAGCATACAACACATACATGATCATCCACAAATTCAAGCCTTATGGCAAGTTTGTCAAAGACAAAAGTGGTGTGGATCGGCGAGTATTTCGTGGCTATTCAACTAACCCATTACTTAACCTACCCATATGGAGAGCTTTTGAACGTAGTGTCGGAATAGAACGGCTTCATCACGGCTGCAGGTGGGCCATGTGGGCTTTTCGATATAGGCATTCGCCCTGATAGTCTCGTTTTGTCGAAACAAACCTTTGTCATGGTCGTACTCTTGCGGATTGCGGTCTTGTGGTTGCAGACGGCGTTGCTGTACAGACGCAGGCCTCAGCTCGAATGTCTCGAGAAAACCGCCCTCGACAATGGCTCGGAGTGGGGATCGCTCATTCATGCCGTCATGGTCATGGGCGACGTCATGAAGTGGCGCAGCCTTGCCTCCGGGGAAACCCAGCGCTGTCACGTCTGTGGGGATGCTCTCGTCGGCATCGCGCAAGAAGAAGTACAGGTCCTCAGGGAGATCTGGGTCCTCGTCGGTGCCAAGCTCTTGAACGAACCTGATCCTGTTGGGCGTTTGCGACCATTTCTGAGAACGGTCATAGAGCCGGTGCCGGGCGAACTTGAACTTGTAATTTTTGGTGCACTTGTGCCCGGCTGACACGCAGCGACTGCATGCCGGTAGGAGACGGTCACCTGCGAGATAAAATGGTCGTGTCAGCCCCCCGCTCATGGTTTTATTCGATGCACGAGCCTGATCGAGAAGCAAATGGTTGTCGGACATGGCAGCACAAAGGTACAACGCTAGGTCTTGCGGGGGCCATGGAGCTGAGTTGCGGCAACTTACAGCGGAGATGTTGGTCCCTGCATGGTTCGCTGCATTAGAAACATTAGCACATTAGCAGTTGATTCGAACATGTAATTGAAGATGTGCCGGGCGGTCCTTCCTCGCGATCGTGTGTTGGCGTGCCCCCCGTCGAGGCATTGCAGCTCAAGTGTGGGCAATTTTCACCGACATTGACCCGCCGCCGAAGATGGTGCAAATCGCCGACGATGCCCGCTTGGGAGATGTAACCAATGG
The DNA here is from genome assembly GCA_000732775.1 of Stachybotrys chlorohalonatus IBT 40285. NCBI lineage: Eukaryota > Fungi > Ascomycota > Sordariomycetes > Hypocreales > Stachybotryaceae > Stachybotrys > Stachybotrys chlorohalonatus. The sequence goes on along the minus strand of KL660479.1, from coordinate 5,129 downwards.
TCTCGCAGACCAAAAGAGAAAAAAAAAAAAAAGAGCTGATTGCATGTGGCTGGGGATTGACAGAGGTAGATGAGAGACCATAGGAGGAACAATTTGCGACGAACAAACGTGATATCAAAGGGATCCTCACCATGTCGTTGCGGCCAAGTCAGGCGTCGCCAATGCTGGTGTCGTTGACTTTCTGGTCGCAGTTCTCGTGAGATGCATGACGCTCCTTCCGGGCCGTTTCGTCATGCTAGCCGAAACCACTGGTCACTCTCCCTAATATTCAATGAACTGGCTTTATTGCTAGGCCTGGGAAAGGTCTCATCCAAGGGGAATACGGGAGATCAGCCAGGTAGGAGCGAGAAGCGAATAATGGACAGTTTGGCGAAGCATCAGATGGATGGCTCCGGTGTTGTCTTGAGCAGAGTAAATATGGCCGAGGGCAATGCCTGTTTGAGTGGTTCCAAGTCATCGGGAACCCCACCAGGAAGGGAAGAACACGGCCCAAGATGATTGACGGAGTGGGGGACGACAGGCCAGTTGCCAGCGAATGAAGGCACTTGCCACTGTGTTGAGTCATGCGGCTGGATTTGAAATGAGACAGGAAGAAATATTGCTGTATGCTCATTGGATCAGCAACGATGCTAGGCTTGGTTGGGATGGTCATGGGGAGCCAACATTAACAGGTGGAGCGAAAGCTGTTTGGACGACCTCGAGTTGAATCGGGCAGGGCAGCCTTGGTCCATTGAGGCTGATAGTGCTGCCGTGATCATGAGAAGAGGCAGACGGAGAGACGTCGATATGTGAGGGCATGTTCTGACACGATCAGCCCCGGCCCACGACCAGAAGCAAGGAACGAGCCTGTCACAGTTTGATCTCGACCTTGGACTTGTCAGGTTCGAGGCGTGGAGCTGTGGGTATGAATGCAAACACCGCTAGCGTGGAGGAGATTCTGCCCACTGCTTTTCCCAAGATGGCAATTTTCGGCGAACCGCACCTGTTCAGTCCGTGCCGTAAACTCACCACGGCCTTGAAGACCCGCTCTGTTCGCCCAGAACACAACGAACCAAGTTGAAATGACCCACGTGTGCGTGCACCTTGTTCGTTACACTCTGACCAAAAATTACCAGCTGATGCCGTCCATTTCTCTCCACCGCATCCCTGTTTGATGGAATTCCGCTGTAATGATAAGTCTGACAATTTCATCGCATCATGGTGCATCCAGCACCGTTCGCTGTCAAGCTTGGGCGACCCCTTACGTCTATAAAAACAAGTCCCCAGCACGCACTGTCACATAGTCTTTGACTATCCTTGTTGCCTCTCCCCACCAACCTGTTCATTGTTAAATCCATCGAAATAAAGACCCGACGTTCACACATCTTCCACGATGACGGCTGCCGTGCTAAAGCCCCTCTTCCAGTCCAACCCTACCGACGGCTATGCCCTCGAGGAGACTGAGGACGCCATTGATACTGTGAATATTCTCAAGGGCAACCCCCTTGTCGAAGAATCCGCCTACAACGACCAGCCCAAGTTTGATGAAGGCAAGGACAAGACCACCTTTCGCCAGTACCAGGACGCTTGCGACCGCGTCAAGACATTCTACAGGGAGCAGCACGAGAAGCAAACCGTGGCCTACAACGCCGCTGCCCGGCGCCGGTTTGCCATCGACTTGTCCGATAATCAGCCCACCCAACCTCGCGATGAAATGACCATCTGGGAGGCAATGGAAAAGCTCAACACCCTCGTGGACGAGTCAGATCCTGATACCGAACTGAGCCAGATCCAACACCTACTTCAAACATCCGAGGCTATGCGCCGTGATGGGAAGCCTCGCTGGATGCAGGTGACCGGCCTTGTCCACGACCTTGGCAAGCTACTATACTTCTACGGTGCAGAGGGACAGTGGGATGTCGTTGGAGACACGTTCCCTGTCGGCTGCGCCTTCTCCAACAAGGTAATCCTGCCCGAGACCTTTTCCGGTAACCCGGATAGCACCCACCCGGTCTACAGCACATCGTACGGCATCTACTCTCCTGGCTGCGGTATTGAGAACCTCACCATGAGCTGGGGTCATGACGAGTACATGTACTTGGTCTGTAAGGACCAGTCCGTCTTGCCACGCGAGGCCTTGGCTATGATCCGCTATCACTCCTTCTACCCTTGGCACCGTGAGGGTGCCTATCACGAGTTCATGAAGGAGGGTGACGAGGAGCTGCTTCGGGCAGTCCGAGCTTTCAACCCCTACGACCTATATTCCAAGAGCGACGAACCCCCAAATGTTGAAGTGCTCAAGCCCTACTATCTTGAGCTGATTGATGAGTTCTTTCCTCAAAAAGTCATCCGCTGGTAGTAGTACGCGCAAGATATGGATTGGATCGGAATCGCTGAAGGTCATCGGATAACATCAGTTGCCACGCATGTCAGGTGTCAGAACGGTAAAGTATTAGGATGGGATGCCAGCCCTTTATTCAGTCGACTCGCGTGGAGAATTCTGGTACTGAGATCAGGCCGCAAGACCTCCCGCAGCCGTCGAGCACATCGCCACCAGAGGCGGAGGGTGACCTCGATGTGAGGAATCAGTCGAGTCGACTATTGATCAGATCGGAGGACTCTAATTTCACGAATGAAAAAACAACAGTACGCGGGTTGTTTGATGAATTATCAATGGTTTCAAGTGTCCTTGCCGTTGTTACTATAGCGGATTTATTGGCTAACGCTTAGCACATGGGCTGTCTTGGCAGGAATGTAAAAATTCGAGATGTACACCGAAGTCGATAACATTGAGCATAGACGCAGTCTTCAATGCTCTTTTGGTAACGCTTGTGTTTCATTTTGCTGTTACCTTGGTTAGGTAGTTCATAATACTTTGAGCTCGGCAGTAGATGCAGGAGTATGAACAGCGAGAAAGGGATATAGCATTATAAAGGCACATTGACCATATTATGCCAAGGAGTCCCGTCAGCAGCCATTGCCTGTGATACGCGGATGCTCTTTGGTATTTTAAGCAGTGTCTGCTCTAGTAGTACGCCACGTTAGGCGGGACCAAGATACAGCGAACTAAAGCTGAAGGGGGACTTGGCGTGGACCAGACTCAAGACCATCCTCAACATTCCTTCAATCTCTGAAGGATCGATCTTTGTTATAGGGTCCATTATTGTGACTTGTGCTAGGAGCCCGAGCAGCAGGATCACCAAGTCACTCTGATGTGGTGCTGCTAGCATCATCGCGATGCAAAGAAGCGGCTTCGATCATGAGCATCAGGGCGCAGCTAGCGATCCAAGCCATACGAGTAACCCTACAGTCCCTACGGTCCTCAAATATATGACACGCAGGAGCCAGCAGTGACACTGACCTTTAAAAACCTTTCCGACAGCCTACGTCAGGTATAGTCTCGGCAGATTCCGCGAAGTCCAGCTCAACGGCGGGCGCCTGCACACAGGAGAAAACGCAACTGAGAAATGCCACACCAGAGGAAATAGCATCATCGCACATGTCATCAGCCGCACAGGGCGACTCCATCCGTCACGGGCATAACTTTCAAGTAGATTAAGGCCGACGATTGCATAGCGTAGATTGACCTTTTCCAGCTGTTCAATGGTTAGATTCTCTATTTCTTTCACTTTTGCGGGGCCTTGTCTGCCAGTGGTCTATATCCTGCACAGCACGTCGTGTCCCGAGACCCAAGAAACGTGTTCTAGGCAAAGAGACGCATTGTGGCAGTGTATAGGTCAATAGCGTGTCACGAATAGGGATCCTTGGATGCATTCAAGGGTTATCCGCTGCGCCGTTGCTCAAAAGACTAGGATGTGAAGTCCCCAACTTCACACTGCATTCTCATACATAAGCTATTCAGGCAGAACAGGCAGGGTTCACCAATAAGCAGCTGTGACATAGCGTTTGCCAGACTTCTGAAAAATGTCGCTGTAGGATTCGCTTGCAGAGGGTGGTAGTCATGCAATGTGAAGATTGGAGCCATATTGCTACGATCGGACGAAGTAGCATTAGGGCCGGGTAGAGGGAGCGGAACTTCCGGCGAGGCTGTTTTGTGCTGGCAGCTATCTTGATAACAACAAAGATAATCGAGCCGTAGGCACACTGGTGTTTGCACACATGTTACTGCTATTCAACCTTGGCTTCCAACGACTACTGTCGAGGTGCCTAAACTCTTTACCAGGGCTGCCGGT